>JALDNG010000804.1:0-86170 GCA_024349245.1 Neodontobutis hainanensis
TGATGATCACAGGCATCCAGTCTGGTTTTCCAGCCTTGACTCTTAAATACAGAGATTGTTCCAGATTCTCTGAATCTTTGAACGATATTATGCACTGTAGCTGATGGTAACTTCAAACTTTTTTGCAATTTTTCTCTGAGAAACCTTCTGATATTGCTCCACTATTTTTACTGCAGCATTGGGGGAATGCCCATCTTTACTTCTGAGAGACACTGCCACTCTGAGAGGTTCTCTTTATTCCCAAGCATGTTGCCAATTGACCTAATAAGTTGCAAATTGGTCCTCCAGCTGTTTCTTATATGTACATTTAAATTTTCCGGCCTCCTATTGCTACCTGTTTCAAATTTTTGGGAATGTGTAGCTCTCATTAAATCCAAAATGAACCAATATCTGGCATGACATTTCAAAATGTCTCACTTTCATTTCCATTACATTTACATTTATTCATTTAGCTGACGCTTTTATCCAAAGCGACTTACATGGTTCTACAGTAATTACCAGTGTTACAGCCACTGGAGGCAAGGTGGGTTAAGTGTCTTGCCCAAGGACACGACGACAGTATGAACTGTGGGGAGAGCGGGAATCGAACCACCTACCTTCCAGTTGAAAGACGACTGCTCTCCCCACTGAGCTACTTCGAACATTTGTTATGGTTTCTGTGTTGTATTCTGAATAAAATATTGAAATCTGAAACTTCCACATCATTGCATTCTGTCTTTATTTACTATTTGTGCAGTGTCACAACTTTTTTGGAATCGGGTTTGTAAATAATTAAAATTTATTTTGTGCTTGACCCTTCTTATTTTGTTCTGCCTCTAATGATGTTCCATAACACTGGTAAAAAGCTTAATGTATGTAAAGCACTTTCAGTGCCTACTACAGTAAGTGGAGGAGCTATTGAACAATTTTAACATTAAGTGCTCTAAAATCTTTGATTGTTCAGCACCAACAAAACTTAAAAAGGTTAAAAGTCGGAGCATTCCTTGGTTGATGACTCTACCTTGTACCCTAAGACAGGCTTGCTGAATGGCTAAACAAAAAAGTAATAAAAATAAATTAAAGGTACCGTATGAAATACTAAAAGATAACTCCCACCAACAAGCTATTACTAAATCACTAAAATCCTACCAACAAGCTGTTAAATTAGCCAAGAACAAATATTACTCAAACTTAATCTCATCAAACGTTCATAAACTGCAGGTCCTGTTCCAAACGATTAATTCCCTTTAACACCCTCCTACTGTACTCTCTGCATTTGCTGCCACAAGGGCTTCATGTGAGATGTTTAAACACTTTTTCATTAATAAGATCTCTAACATCAGAGCTCAAATCCAACCGCCTGACTCTCAACCTGTTACCAACTTTAATACTCCGAGGAAACTTGTCCACTTTGAACATGTAACTGTCAGATCCACTCCGTCTCTCTCAGGGATCCGCTCCACTTTCCTTCTCTCTCCTTCAGCTCATCACTGCCACCTGTCCCAAGCACCTGCAGCCTATTGCCATCAATGAGGTATTTAAACCTTTCCTGTCCACCTCTTCTCTGCCAGATCATTAGAGCATACTGTGTGTGAATGCTCCAGCCCTCGCTCCAGCCCTCGCTCCAGCCCTCGCTCCAGCCCTCGCTCCAGCCCTCGCTCCAGCCCTCGCTCCAGCCCTCGCTCCAGCCCTCGCTCCAGCCCTCGCTCCAGCCCTCGCTCCAGCCCTCGCTCCAGCCCTCGCTCCAGCCCTCGCTCCAGGGCTCAGGTTTGGACTCCAGCTATCAGCTCAGTTCCTCAGCTTGGTCTCAGTCACCAGCCCGGCTCCAGGTCTCGACGCAGATCTACGACTCACTCTAACTCTCAGCCCAGCTTCCCGTCTTTGTCCCCAGTCACCGGCTCGACACCAGGTATCGACTGCAGAGTGGGAGAGAGGTACCCAGCCTGTTCTAGTTTTCAGTCCTTATCTACTGAATTCCGGAAGGTGTTTGACGCCGAGGATCAGGAGGGCGCGGCGACCAGGGGCCTTTTTCAACTAAAACGGGGATCCCGTTCAGTGGCGGATTATTCCATTGAGTTTCGGACGCTTGCTCGACAGAGTGGATTTAACGCTCCTTCACAGCACCAGGCTTTCCTTCTCGGGTTGGCCGAGCACATGAAAGATGAGCTCGCCTCTCGGGAGCTTCCAGTAGACTTGGATGACTTAATCCGTATGTCAATGGGCAATACTGGGGTGGAGTCGCTCTTGTCACTCTGTTTGTCTTCAGTCAGCGGGATTACCCAATCCGCTACCTGGTACACCTGTATCCTCTCTGCCGGCCAACGTTCTCAGGGAGTACCAGAATTATAAGGAGGTCTTTAATAAGACCAAAGCCACAGCCTTACCCCCACATCGGCCATATGACTGTGCTATTGACTTGCTTCCTGGCCCCTCACCTCCTAGAGGCTCATTATATTCATTATCTGATCCTGAAAGAGAGGCCATGAATCTTTACATGTAAGATTTGTTGGCAGCTGGAATAATAAGACCTTCTTCATCACCAGCGGGGGCAGGTTTTTTCTTTGTGGGGAAGAAGGACATGACTCTCCAACCTTGCATTGATTACCGTGGACTTAATGAGATCATCGTAAAGAACAGGTATCCGCTTCCCCTCCTGACCTCTGCCTTTGAACTGCTGGAGGGGGCAACAGACGGGACGAATGGAAGACAGCATTTAACACCTCGTCAGGCCATTATGAATATCTGGTGATGCATTTTGGACTGAATAATGCTCCGCCGTCTTCCAGGACCTGGTCAATGATGTGTTGCGAGACATGCTTGACCGGTTCATATTCATCTATCTGGATGATATCCTTATCTTTTCCAAGAATCCCAAAGAGCATGTTCATCATGTCCAGTCAGTCCTTCAACGCCTGCTGGAGAATTTGCTTTTTGTCAAGGCTGAGAAATGTGAATTTCATGTACCCAGCGTCTCTCTTCTGGGTTACATTGTCGCCGAGGGTAAAATTCAGATGGACCCTTGATAGGTGTCGGCATTATTGGATTGGCAATCTCTGTGCAGTCTAAAGCAACTGCAATGCTTCTTGGTGTTTGCCAACTTCTATAGACGTTTCATCCGTGGCTATAGTACCTTGGCTGCTCCTCTGACAGCACTTACCTCATCTAAGGTTCCATTTATCTGGTCCAGCGAAGCCGATTCAGCATTCCGGGACTTGCTTCGTTCTTCTTCAGCTCCAGTACTTGATCATCCTCCAGTACTTGATCAAACTCTTGTAGTCAGTGTGTAATAGAGGTGGATGCTTCCGACGTGGGAATAGGCGCCGTTCTGTCCCAACGCTTCCACTTCAGACCAGAAATTACACCCGTGTGCCTATTTGTCTCGTCGCCTGTCTCCCACTGAACAGAACCACGACATAGGTAATAGGGAGCTGCTGGCGGTTAAGCTAGCATTGGAGGAATGGCAGCACTGGCTGGAGGGAGTCGAACAATCTTTTCTTGTGTGGACTGACCACAAGAATTTGGAATATATCCGGTCAGCCAAACGCTTGACCTCTCGTCAAGCTCGTTGGTCGTTGTTCTTTACTCGATTTAATTTTGTTTTGTCATTCGAACAGGGCCCCAGAATCAGAAACCTGATGCCCTTTCTCTGCAATTCCAGAAGGAGGAGACATCTTCTGAGGTGACCTCAATCTTACCTCCATCCCAGCTGGTAGCAGCTGTCACCTGGCCCATTGAAGAGCGCGTCAAGGCAGCCCTGAACACCATCACTGTCCCCAATTCCTGTCCAGAGGGAAGACAATTTGTTCCGGCGGGTCGGAGGTCGGAGGTTCTTTACTGGGTTCACTCACTTGGGTCTCGACTCGCTTGCCATCCCGGGATTCGGCGGACACTCTCTTTTCTCCAACAACGGTTCAGGTGGCCTAAAGAGGAGGAGGATGTTTGGGCGTTTGTCACGGCATGTCCGGTCTGCAGCCAGCAGGCGCTCTCTCATCATGCTCCATCTGGGCTTCTTCGGCCACTTACGGTTCCCAGGCGACCCTGGTCTCACATGTCCCTGGATTTCGTTACAGGCCTTCCGGAATCAATTGGCAACGTGGTGATCCTTTCCATCATTGACCGTTTCTCAAAGATGGCTCACCTCATAGCTCTGCCTAAGTTGCCTTCAGCAAAGGAGACGGCAGAACTTGTACTCCAGAATGTCTTCGGATCCATGGACTACCAGTGGGCGTTGTGTCGGACCGGGGACCCCAGTTTACGTCTACAGTTTGACGGGAGTTTTGCTCCCTTTTAGGGGCTACAGTCAGCTTGTCCTCTGGATTTCACCTGCAGTCCAATGGACAAACGGAACGGTTGAACAAGGAGATGGAGTCGGCCTTGAGGTGTGTGGTTGGACAAACCCCATCCTCCTGGTCCTCTCAGCTGTTGTGGGTGGAGTACGCCCACAACTCCTTGACGAGCTCGGCTACTGGAATGTCTCCTTTCCAGTGCGTCACGGGTTCCAGCCACCACTATTCCCTGCCCAGGAGAGGGAGGCTAATGTTCCATCGGTCCAAGCCCTCATCCGCCGTTGCAGAGGGACATGGAACAGGGCTCGTGCGGCTCTCCTGCGGGCTTCCAGCCAGTATTAAACAGCGGCCAATCGCCACCGCAAGCAGAGTCCCCAGTACAAGGTGGCGGATCGGGTCTGGCTCTCCACCAGAGACATTCCTCTCAGAGTGGAGCCTAAGAAATTGGCTCCACGATTCATTGGTCTCTTCACTATAGTGAAGATCATCAACCCGGTGGTAGTAAGGTTGAAGCTTCCCCGGTCTATGCGGATTTACCCAACCTTTCATGTTTCCAGGATCAAGCCCCTTCAGGAGAGTCCTCTGGTTTGTTCAGCATACTGTGTGTGAATGTTCCAGCTCTTGTTCCAGCTCTAGTTCCAGCCCTCGTTCCAGCCCTCGTTCCAGCCCTCGTTCCAGCCCTCGTTCCAGCCCTCGCTCCAGGGCTCAGGTTTGGACTCCAGCTATCAGCCCAGTTCCTCCGCTTGGTCCTAGTCACCGGCTCGTCTCCAGGCTTCGGCGCAGATCTACGGCTCACTCCAATTCTCAGCCCAGCTTCCCGGCTTGGTCCCCAGTCACCGGCTCAGCACCAGGTATCGGCTCAGCTTTACGGCTCACTCTAACTCTCAGCCCAGCCCTCCCGCTTGGTTCCGTCACCGGCTCGGCTCCAGTCCTCATCGCCGCTCTACGACTCCACTCCAGATCTCGGTCCAGCTCCTCAGCTTGGTTACAGTTCACAACTTCACTTCAGCCATTAGCGCAGCTCCTCAGCACGGACTACAGTCTCCGATCCCCTTTCCAGCTTCCTGTCACTGTCTGTACTTTAATAAAGAATCACTTACCTTCACTGTCTTGTGAGCATTTGAGTCCTCAGTCCCACATTACAGTAACACCCTCTTTACTGACACAGGTGGTGTCTCACCTAAAAGCCACTGGTTGCTTTAGTGACTACCAGCACAACCTTTTTAAAGATGTTTTTAACTTTATTAGTTTCTCAGTTACAGAAATTTTGAATTCTTTCTTGTCAAATGGAGTTGTCCCCATGCTACTGTACAACCCTTGCTCAAAAAGCTTGGTCTGGATGCTAGCAATATGGCAAGCTATAGGCCCATTTCTACATTACCTTTCACGTCTAAGGTTCTAGAAAAATTTGTGCTTCTGCAGGTGTCATCTTTTATTAGTAAGTTTAACATTCTAGATTAATATCAGTCTGGGTTTCTACCCAACCACAGCACTGAGTCTATTCTGTTGAAAGTGCTAAATGACATCCTCCTCACTGTTGACTCAGGCTCATCTGCAGTCCTGATTATGCTTGATCTTAGTGCTGCTTTTGACACTGTTGACCATCGTATACTTAAGGATGGTTTTCACGGCCTAGTTCTTAAATGGTTTCAATCCTACTTTTAAGCGGAAGTACTTTCTCCGTCAGATTATATAGCAATGTGTCCATACCAGTTTCTTCTCATGATAGCTCCTTTCTAGCAACTCTTTAAAAATATCTGGATGAAGTCAAGTGCTGGATGTCTAATCATTTTTTACAATTAAATTAAACAAGAGAGAAGTTATTTTATTTGGCCTCCTTGCCGAAAGCTTAAAAGACTCTCTTGGCCTTAGGTCTTCCACCCAGCATTTACTAACCATTCCCCGATCTCACCTTAAAACAAAAGGAGATTTTCAGTCATTGGCCCTAAACTCTGAAACATCCTCCCACTCCATAATAATTGCTTCTGTGTGTGGAGCGCAGATCAGAATAAATGGGGCCTGCTGGGAGATTATGCTGGTGATGTAGTCCTCACCTTTTCTCTGCTGCTGTGGGCCCTCATGGAGCGCTGTGTGGCTCCTCTCAGTGCTGTCCTGTAGTTGTAGAAGTTACATGAAGGGTCCACCTGGTGCTTTGGAGGAAAACGCAAACATGTTACAAATATGTTCAAAAGATACTTAAAAAGAAAGTTTTTCCTTAGACTCTGAAGATGGGATGTAAGGAAGGCTTATAAAGAATCAAACCTAAACTCATTACTGATACAACGTGATTTCTGCCTATAGTGTTTTGTGGCCTTCAAACATAATAAGCGGCAAGCAGCGATAAAGGCCCTTGCCTCCCTTGTGACCGCGGGGACACATGTACTCTGAGGAGTGCATTTTGTGCTTTAAAGCGTAAACTTCACGGTAATGTCAAAAAACCAGGCTTGTGCCTCTGCTTGAATCTTCTTCTGGCTGGAACCAGCTTCATCCACTCGGGCCTGTGCTACTGCTGGGGCCTGCTACACCACCTTGTATTTAGAGTTAGAGGTCTCCACAATCCCTGGTTTTCCTGTGAGCTGTCTGAACTTTTGAAAATAATAGATTATGCTTGGGCTAACGCGAAAAAACAAAGAACTGGCTGTAGATTTGCAATGACTCAGAAATTTGCTCTAGTCTTGGCTCTGGAGGAGCATCCTCCAAAGGAAGGATCCTGGCAATTGGGAAATGGCATTTATTTCCCCAAAAAATGGCTGCCTCTTCACAGACTCATTACGACCACAGCCACAAATGTATAAAAATCAAATGATTAACTTTTTTAGCACACGTGTCTAGATGATACTCACCAAATTTGTAGCTGTTTAGAATAAAACCCAAACCCACAAATTCCACCCAATATAGTGGATTTCCTGTGGCTGGGATAGAATTTTCTGTTTAAGCTGATGTGTCCTATGTATCTACCAAGTTTTGTTTTTCTATGTTGGAAAAAATTACTTTCACTTTCCACAGGTCAAATGTATTTTCACTTTCCAGGGGTCGCCACTGAGTCTTATTTTTTCCCCTCTCTGTCAGCCCCAGGAGTGGATGTGTGTAAATGGGGTGAGTGGAAGCTCCATGTAAAAAAAAAAAAAAAACACTGTTGTAAAGCACTTTGTGATAATTATCTGTGAAAGGTGCTATATAAATAAATTACTTACTTACTTACTTCTCAGGGACTTTAAATAATAATAATAATCTTGATTTTTATATAGCATTTTTCCACCTATTAGTAGGCACTCATAGCGCTTTACATACATTAAACTATTTACCAGTGTTACAGAACATCACTGGAGACAATGTAGGTTAAGTGTCTTGCCCAAGGACACAATGACAGTATGTGGGAGAGAGCGGGATGTTATGATGTTTTGGGATGTTTGCGGGATCGAACGCTACTGCCACCCACAAAATACATAAATTTTTCCCCGGGCTTGAATTTTTTTGGGGCCAATAAATTTGACTTCTCGGTGCACGTTAACAGGGTCAAATTGAGGATCATTTTGCAGAAAAATTGTACTAACATAATATATAACTTTAGCAAAAACAACAAGAAAAGGCGTTTTCTATTGAACACACATGTGTTTAGCTAATTTTGCCTAAGTTTAGTGTTTGTTGAATGAAGCAGCTATTTTCTAATGTTTTTTAAAATAGAGCAGTGTTGTGCCTGAACGCGCGTTCATTGAACGATAGTTCATGAACTCGTTCATATTTTGGGCAAACGTGAACTGAACGTGCTGTATTACTGTCTGATGAACGTAACTGTGAACTCGTTCATTCTGGTGTCTGTGAACGGCACGCTTTCTCAGGTTAACTTTGTTCAATAGGGTGCCAGACTTCTATTGAGCCTTCCAGGCGAAAACCCGCTAAAACACACCACAAACGGGTCTTAATATGTAGCGGAAAAAGACCAAATCTGGCAACACCATCCACCAGTGTCGCACCGCCATCCGCCGCATGCGTGACGAGTCATCAAAAAAAAAAGCATGGAGGCGACAGTAGCACGTAACAAGGCGTATGATCGTTTAAAAGAATTTTATGATTGCACCTTAATGATTACTGTCCTGTTTTTCTTTTAATAATTCCTCATTAAAAAAGACCATTCAAGCAGCACATTTTCCTCTTGTTCTTGAGAATGTACTGTAGGGTTGAAAGCTGCAGCTGCTACTACTGTGGAGTGAATGGACAGCAACAAAGCATTAAAGCAACAATGGGGAAATGCTGTCCCCTCAATGCTAATGTAAACCCTGTTGGATAAGGATTCAAAATTGGATATGAAGATGAAATCTGACGCATAGCTTCATTGTTAAAACTGATAAAATAATTGCTGTCTGTGATTCTACCGTATATGGGCTGTGGCAATAATTTTGAAAAATAAAAGCTTGCAGCAACATATGGAAAAAAAGAACTAAGAACTAATTCATTTTTGGAACATCGAACTTAGTTAAAAATTTTGAAGTTTGAACTATGAACTGAACTAGTTCATTTTAAAATCTCTTGTAGAAAGTGAACTTTCCCAACACTGGAAGAGAGGTGTATTCTAAGGCGGTTCACATATTCAATTAAAAATGGCTGCCTTCCTGTGTGTGATAGGTGTGATCCCCATTGGCTTTTTGTTCATAAGTCCATGCTGGATGTGTGTACCAAGTTTTATTTGCCTACAACAAACTAAAATTTTAACTTTCCATTGATTTTTTTTTTCACATATTTGGGTCGTTGCTATGACAACACATTTATAGATAGGGGGTGGTTGTCATTGGCTTTTATGTTCATCATGACATAAGATGTGTGTACCAAATTTCATGTCTCTATGACAAACTATATTCTTGGGTCCCATTATAAGTTTGTAGGGGCCGCTAGAGGGCCATTTCTAAAGATAACCCTTATATATCTTAAATATCTTTAAGATATATATATCGGGTCATGAATGTGCACAAATGGCTTTTTGGGTCCAACTCGATCCGAGAAGGCCTTTGAGAGTTAAGGTATATTTTATTTTCACAAAAATGGCCACCTTGTTACAGGCTTGCCACACCACACCCGATAAGATATCAAAAATAAAGTCACAACTTTTGTTGGCACATGTGTCTAGATGATACTCAGCAAATTTGGGGCCATTTAGATTAAAACACAATGAGTTGAATCTTTTGGCGTAAGGGGTGCGATTTAGGTGGCCGCGCCTTTCACCCCACATGGCGGACTTTCTGTTGAGTTTAGGCTGTGGCTGTTAAAGACTTTTCTGTTTGCCCTGAAGTGTCCTATGGATGTACCAAGTTTTGTTATTTCTACATTGGAAAAAATTACTTTCACTTTCCATAGGCCTAAAGTATTTTGACAGTTCTAGGGGTCACCACTGAGTCATTTAAAAAAAATTTCCAGGGACTTCAAATACATGAATTTCTGCTCAACTCCATTCTCACACGCCAATTGGAAAATGTTGTCACTCCTTTTGTTGTTCATTTTTTCAGTTGTCTTTGTAAAGACATGTACACATACGGATCGTTTGCACATCTTATAAACTTACTTCTAAAATATCAAACTTGGCCCTCTTGACTTTGCTCCAGGTTTTCTTCAGTCGAGACACTGGACTCATGTTCATACCAGCTGCAAAGCACAGACAGACAATGAAATTCCAAACTTGACACGTTCGGACTGAAGCAGATGCAGACAGCCCTCCTCCTCAGCTGTGCCTCTGAACAACCCCCACCCTTTCACTCCCCTTTCTCTGATGCAGCTAGGAAAACTGGACTAAACTTGCATACCATCTCCCCAGCCTCTGCCTCCAATATGGTATTTCCAAGGTAGTTCATGAATAGGAGACATTTTTTCGTGACGGTTTATGACAACAAACTTAATATTGTTGTTTCAATCAAGCCTCTCTCATGGTAGGGCGCCATCATACAACGATATACCGCCGTCCACTAGAGGGCAGGCTCCAAAAGCAGAAATATCAGGAGAAACCCAATGGTGACTTTACAAGTGTAAAAATCATGTTTACAGCCTGGTACAAAAGATGGCTCCGCTCTCTAGAGCTAAGTTTTTACTACGTGACAACTCTGTGTGTATCTTAAAACTATAGTTTTACTATGCAGTAAAAGCAGAAAAAAAAAACATTTTATTGCCATTTCATAACAACAGTATCGGTAAATAGGGGAACAACGGGCAGATAACATCCATGGTTATTTAAAATCTATGGTTTCAATGGAAGAGGTCCACCTCTAACTTATGAAGATCTATTGGTTGAAAGAGTTTCTGATGGTTATGGAAAACACCACTATGTCCTTTTTGATAATTGGCATATTAAGTAGAGCTGTCATAAATGTCAGAATCTGTTTGCTCTAACTTTAAATGACCGACCTTACAATTGTTTAAATAGCAATGATTCACAATAACAATTGTAAATGAATGTAAGATTATGTAAGAATGTTCAGTATTATGTGTGTTGTAGACTGCAGACTCCTTGCTCTGTGTTCATCTTTATTTTAAGATTCCCTTTTTGCCATTTCATTAATTGTAGAAGTTTCCTAATCCTGAAAAGCAACAGCATCTGATAACAAAAGCATGCATCACAGGCTCAGAAGGTAATGATGAAACACTGGCACTAACACTTAGTGTTAGTCCAAATGGAGTCGAGTTCTATATCATCCTGACCACCGGGGCATGCATAAAGCACTAAATGATCATCTTTGCTCATGCGCGGGGACGAGAATCTAATATCAACAAAGTCAGATGTGAGCTCCCGGTGACCCACGTAAAGCTATATAATCAAATGATACCAGAAGCTCAGTCCCTTTTTGTCTTCTCGCACGTAGGTTGACTGTGTTGTGGTGGCTTGTGTTATACACTCCACAATTGTTTATTCACTCAGCTTGTAGCTTGTGAGTTGCTGAACCACAATCGGAGTAGCAGGAGTGCTTCACTCTCCTGGGGCTGCACGATCTATACGTTGTTTTGGCATTTAAAGATAAGATAAGATAAGATAAGCCACAGTTTTTATTGCAACAGCTGCTAAATCTTTCGATATACAAGTTTGATTTGCTTTCTGTGTTCGCAAAGCTACATAAATTTGAATTGCTGCCGTGTCCGGCTGAGCTTGTACGGGGCATAATGCTGGTTGGCAGCACTTAAACAGCCTGTGGCTTGGTCAACAGGCTTACACCCTGCTCAGTTACCAGCTGGACAGGGTACACAAGTTAGTAGGGTACAGGGCACCAAAATAGAGCCACCCACTTTTCTACAACCACAGCAAGATTAACAAGCAGAGCTGTCACAGTGGCAACAAGAGACAGAGGCTTTCCTGCCAAAGATCTGATGCAGAGTGTAGGTTCTACTTAGGGAGCTCACATTTGTATGTTCTCTAATATATTAAATAATAACATAAGTAATAAGTGACAAGTACTCACAAATGATTGCCATGAGGGAATTGAAGTTGCCAATGTTGAAGCATTCACGTGCCACATCGATGAAGAACTCCATCACCTGCACTCTGTGCTTCTTCTTCAGAGGCTGTGGACACAAGAAACAAATACAAATTTTTTCCTCCCATAAAGAAAAAGAACTGTAACCACATGAACCCAAAGCCAATAGTGTAGTTGGTGTTGTTAGCTTCCACTCACCATACAGATTTCTGTGGCCACCAGAAAACTGAGTCTGTTGAACCATTGCACATAGGCTTCCAGGTTGCTGGCCTTCTTGTGATCACTGAAACCGCTCTGCAGCAAAAACAGCTAGTTAAAACATTAAAGCCTGTGATTTTTATGATATTATCTGATATTTTTGATACATCTTTAATTTCAGTCAGTATTTACCATATAAAAAAACAACACCTATTCTAATTCTAGACAAAATAGAGCCAATCTGTAAATGTCATTGTGTGGACTAGATTCCTCTTTATCCAGTTCTAAACATTCCTTTGGCTTTATGTCACACTCAGTGTTTCTAGCAATGAGCAGACACATTTTCAGGGGCTGTTGTGGGCCAGGCTTGAGGACAAAGGATCCATTTCCTCTATGCCCCAAAAACTAGCAGGCTGATTTGAGGAAATGAGTGGTGATGTGAGTCTGTATAAAGAGAATATTTGCTCTTGGCTTACTCAGTATCGGTCTGGAGGGCAACTCGGCCATGATGTAAGTTACCTTTTTGATGTTCACAGGGCCTTTGAGCATGAAGGCTTGGACAAATTCTTCAGGTCCAATGTAACTTAGTCGCTCCTGAACATGAACACACAATAAAGGCTCATTCAAAAACAACAAGGTCTAAACAGGCCTTGTTGTCTATGTAACAGACTTCTTCGGGGTATCTGCAGGTTTCTGAGATTTAAATTTGACTTTTTAAGACTTTTTTAATACCTTTTTAATAAAATGTGATTATTTCAGAGTGTAAGGAATTTGTCATTTTACTATAAAATAAAAAAAAGCATTTTAAACTCTTTTTAACAAGGGAGATAATTTGGTATTAATCACGTACTTATTATGTTTTATTTAATTGGTTTGTCCCAAAAGTAAACAAAAATGCATCTAATTTGCAAACCATGGCATTGTATATTGGCAGTTATGTTATTTATAGTACATACAGACTAACTAAATTGGAAATTAATTTTATTTTTTAATTTTGAAATGAACTCATTTCTCTGAAATTAAATTGTTAATAACAGTAACTTGTAAAGCAAAATTAGTAAACTAGAGTAAAACTCAACTTCTAATAAACCATAACTAGTTACGGTTACTAGAAATATACACAAGTACTGAAGGTGTTTGGTTGGCTTTATCTGTTCTTATCCAAACGTCATAGTTAGTAGTTTTTTTAGAGTCTCTCATAAGGCACAGCACACAGCCATCACTTTTATTACAGTTGCTGCTTTGATTAGTGCTGAGTGTGTTTACCGTGCCTCTCCCTCCTCTGAAGTGTCAGGATGAACAACAAGAATTTGTCCCACACGGCTGTCACTGGAAGCCGCATTATTCGCGACCTCCCTGTCACTATCGAGGCCACAGGGAGTACACCTGCCCCGGCTCCTGTCACCTATTCTAAAGGTAATGCTGCAGGTGCTCCGTGCTCACGGCTTTCCTTCCCAACCTCTCCGTCACTACCGCGGCCAGAGCGACTTGTTTCCTCCCGTTTCTTTCACTGATGTCGGGCAAAGTGTGCTTTATGTAGCTACAGAGAGAGGTACGAGCAGCGGCGCTGCTGTCCAAGTTACACTCTCGCTCATTCTAACTTTCACTCGGCTGAAACAACTCTAAAGATGTTCTCCCTCAGAATCAGAGTCAGTCATTACTAAAGCCAAAGCTTCATCGAGTTTACCAGCTCGTGTGTAGAGAATGAGGCTTCTATTGAGCCGGTCCTGACACTTACACTGAGGCGTAAGTTTGAAGTCTTCTTCTACAAAATTTTTAATGGCAACGCATGGTGATAGTGGACTAGAAATAAACTACAGTGTGTACATCTGGTAGAATGGAGTGAAAACATAATTTAGCAAATAAACCGGAAGTAGCGGCTGTTTTTTCCAGTTAAGTTGCTTGTCGCAATTTTTGCGACTTTGGCGCTTAGAGGGTTACTCTTTAAGCCTGAGTCTGTTTTTTGGTGTGTCTGCTCGAAAAGGACATGTCCACAGTAAATTGACTATATCTCTGCAACTACAAGGTGTATTTCAATAATTCTGGTGTCAAAATGAAGGGGACACTTGTGAGATTTCCTAGAAGGTGCAATGGTACAGAATAAATCAAGATGGAAAACAGCAAAATAACCCTAAAAACATCTAAAAAAACACAATATTTGGATTAATATCCCTTTAGATGAAGTCTGTTGAAGCTCAAACACTATTTGAAATTTCAGCTACACATGTCAACATTACCTGCACCAAATAAATGTATTCTAATGTTAAACAGAATTTTTTATGAAATGGTCAGGCGGAGTCTCCATTTAAAGAGTAGGGCAGAATTTGCATATTTTGGTACCACTTGTTTTTGTTTGTTTGCTTTTTTGTTAGTGTTTGAAACAAAAATTTAAATGGTTTATTTGTGCTTGTAGCTGAGTCTCACAGGTGTGCTGCTTTGCCATCATTTTCTGAGAGTTTTAATCCCTAGTCCCGCAGATGGGGTTAATAGGAAAACATGTAAAAGCCCCATTTGGGGGGCTATCAGTCTTAAAGGGACTTTAGCCTCTGTTTAAAGTATTCCCATACTTTTGATAATCATGGTCTGGGTTTTTGTGATAGACTGGAACTTTCTCCATTCCCAGGAGTACAAGCCGCCATTACGCAGGATGAATTTAAAGAATGTGACTCGTCAACGCATTTCACGCACGTCGTTGCAGCACTAGTGTAATTTGTTAGTTGGTTCCGCCTATTTTGTTCTGCATGACAAAGACGTAACGTCTCTTTATTTTAAAATTAAAATAAAATGTTCTTTACGTTGTCGGTTCATCTTTAAGACCTTTGAAACATGGATTTAAGACATTTTAATGCTATTTAAGGCCTTATTTTTACATTATGGAATTGAATACCTGAAGACTTTTTAAGGATCTGCGGATATCCTGCTTTTTGTTGTGGATTTTTCACAAAGCATCTTCTTTTGAATGTGTGTTATGAAGCATGCGTTGGTTGGTGTTAACCCTCTAAGCCCCAAAGTCGCAAAATTGCGACAAGCAACTTAACTGGAAAAAACAGATTGTTACTTCTGGTTTATGTGCTAAATTATGCTTTCACTCCCTTCCACCAGATGTACACACTGTAGTTTGTTTCTAGTCCACTATTACCATGTGTTGCCATTAAAAATTTCATAGAAGAAGACTTCAAACTCGCGTCTCAGCGGAGTGTCAGGGCCGCTCAGTAGAAACCTCATTCTTTACACGCGAGCTGGTAAACACGAAAATGACAAATAAAAAAATTGACCTGTGAAGCTTTGGCTTTAGTAATGGCTGACTGATTCTGATGGAGACCATCTGCCTTTAGAGTCTTTTCAGCCGAGTGAAAGTGAGAATGAGCGCGTGTGTAACTTGGACAGCGGCGGCGCTGCTTGTGCCTCTCTCTGTAGCTACATAAAGCACACGCTGTTTTTCCCACACTTTCCCCAACATTCGTGTAAAAAAAAAAGAGGAAACTACTCGCTCTGGCCGCGGTAGTGACGGAGAAGTTAGGAAGGAAGCCGTGCGTAGCACCTGCTTTACTGCTGCACGGGCTGTGTTCTTTATTATGGTAATGTTGCTTTTACAAATTACTGTTATAAATAATTTAATTTCAGAAAAAGGCCGAAAAGAGAAAAAAACCCTCTTCTAATATGTTCATTAGTCTGTATGTACTGTAACATAACCGCCAATATATAATACCATGATATGCAAATGATATGCAAATTAGATGCATCAAATTTATTCACTCATATATTTTGGGTCATAGCTGACATTTTTCTAGTTTAGAGTAGGACTCTAACTCTTATCATTTTCAAACTACAGTCTTTTGAAATTTGGATCTCAAAAATCTGTATATTTAAAAATAAACCGTGGCGACTAATAAAGCAGACGTGTAAGTATTACCAGCTCGATGTGAGTGAGCTGCTGGGCCACGGTGAAGGGGTTGTTGCAGATGGACAGCAAGACTCTCTGAACAGCTGCCTGGGGCGTTGTTTTCAGTGCTGTTAGCTGCTCAGCTGCGGTGGCGTTAATCTTGGAGAGGGCTTCCTCATATTGGCACAGCACCGTCAGCCTCCGGATCAAACCCTGACTCATCTGGCCCACTGCTTTCCTGTAAACCTGCGGGACAGAAAGAGAGAGGACGTCAAACAAACTACTTCTTCAACACGACACCAAATCTGATTCTTCAATTTTTTGAGTCAATTGAAATAATAATAATAATAATAATAATAATAATAATAATAATAAAACAAAACATTGAAATTAAATTTAAATGAGTAAAATGAGATGAATCATTGGTAAACTAAGTGAATAATAAGTACAGCTTTAAAATCCTCTTGGCTGCTCTAGCTGTGATTAAAGCTTTGCTCAAGTCTTTGGTGGTAGATATATTAGTTTAAGCCTTAAATTCTGTAAATAAAGAGAGGCTTTGATCTGGCATGTAGCCCTTGAGATCAGCCAAAACCAACATGAATAAAAAAATTATTTTATCTTAAGCTAATGGTTTGTGATTTTTTCATTGGGATGCACAAGCTCAAGGCCAGTTTACCATCAGTGTGTGCAGATTCTTCTACTGCAGTACTGCCGCTATGGCTTAAGCACTGATAAGAACAGAAGAAATGGATGATTGATTCTACCAAAAATCAATTGACTCTTCAAGCATTACACATTCATCAATCATCTCCTGGTGCTCTTCCAGAATTTAGACTCGCAGCCAGACAGGTCCACATTAGTGGAGCAGTATCTGTGGCTTGCATTTATGTAGCGTTGGTAGAGGCCACGGACCATCCTCCTCCTGGTTTCTGGGCTGACTGCACATGACACTTAGGTCAAGGTAAGAGCTTTTTATGTTATTCTAGCACCAATCACTGAGGTCATCAATTTTGTGAAAAAACAGTTGTGAATCAGGTGGCCCCCATTTAAGGATAAAGCCACCAGCACTTAATGAGCATGCATTTAAAAGCCTGAGGAAAATGGGTCATTTAAGACATAGTTCAGAAGAACAGCATACTTCGATTAAAAAGTTGACTGGAGATGGGAAAACCTATAAAAACAAACGATGAATTTAAGCCACAGTACACAGTGAAGACAGTGAAGCAACCATCATGATATGGGCATGTTTCTATGATGATGGGCCAATCAAGAAGCTGTTTCAGAAGCAAAACCAAGAAATGTAAATTAATTGTGGAATGTTATTAAAGAATCATGGCATGGAATAACAGCTGAGAGGTGCCACAAGTTAGTGCCACACAGATGTGAAGCAGTTTAAAAAAAGGTGGTCATACAACTTAATATTAGTTTAGTGAGTCACAGGATTGCTAAATCCTAGAAACAAAAACGTTTGTACAAAATAGTTCTGAGTTTGTACAGGCAACGGCAGACACTGCTATTTCTTTTAACACACCCCTTTCAACTATTTGCCCAATTGCACAGCCTTAAGAGCGTGCATATCATAAATGCTTGGTCTTGTTTGTTGTACTGTGTACTGCTATTATTTTGAACAATACTGTATATCTTAAAAGGTCTGTCAAACGAGCTGTAAACTGTTCACTTCTCTGTACTTGTACACACACACACACACACACACACACACACACACACATAATAGACTCACCAAATCTCAAGACTAATGGAATGTAGATAGACTGCAGATAAAAAATAACATCAGATATATATTTTAGGAATGTGGCTGAGCTTTAGAACCTGCTTTGATCCACAGAGCATCTCTCTAGAATCTTTTTCACTTGTGACAGTGTGACTTACCTCGTCACCGCTGACAAGTTGGTGGGTCAGCTTCTTAAGACTGTGCATCATCCTCTCATCCCTAAAGTCATAGGGGAAAGTCTCGATCCACTCTGTCAGAAGCTGCAGTACTTTAGGCGCAATCTTCCTCATTCTCATCTAAAATCAGGAGCAAACAGTGAAGTGATTAACCTAAACAGAGATTAACCTAAACAGAAATTAACCTAAACTGAGATTCTTTTAGAGGTACTGTACCTTCTCGGCCTGTGGGTTGGTGCACAGATGACACACTTTAGACATCAGCTCATAAGGTTGGATAAAGAGGCGCGAGCTCAGCAGGAATGTAAAGATGTACGTCCTCTGTTACAAAGATTTGTTATCCCTTCTTGTACTTTTAAATCAAATTTATTGTTAACATGTGCAGTACATGTATTCAAACAAACTAATTGAAATGCATATGACTTGAACTAAATATCAACATATTGTGGTGAGGGTAAAGTGTTATTGTGTTGCATTCAACATTTACAACAGTAAGATACAAATGTGATAACATATTTTTGCATGCCATATGACATAAAAATCACAATCAAATTTATCTAACACATAAAAAGGAAGTAGTGGGTTCTTATTATTGGTGAGAACTAGGGCTGCACGTTTTCAAGTTTTTCATTAACCGTTAACTGAGGTCCTTAGCGGTTAATACTTGGTTAACCATAGTGTGCGTCAGGGTTATTATTTTTAGTTCATTAAGTTGACGACTGCCATCTTCGTAGTGAATGCGCCTAGAGTGAGAAATGCACATCATGGAAATATAATCAGAGAGTAGCCTATTTCTTTTCATTTTAAATTGTTAAAAGACATTTCAACCTTTCTTAACATATATTTCATGTCTGTGAGGCCTACGCTGAGTTTTGTTAAATTAGGATGAGATGCACTCCAGTTCCCGAGCAATGCAAGTGGCCGCGAGGGTGCCTGCAAGATTAGGCCTATGTCTGCTATATTTTCTTCTTATAGCACACTTTTCTTTAGACACTTGGTAAAAGAAACAGTCAAATAAATGTGTACAACAACAACATTTATCTATACCCATTTTTATCAGTAACAAGGTGAGTTTTGTGCCTATAGCTTACACTGCAACGTTAGGCTGGGCGAAGGTACACGCAGGCCCCGCGGCCACCTCTCTAATGATGCCCGGGTAGCCGGTGAGATAGTACAACAACGAGGTTGTACTTGAAGTATATCAAAGCACTGCATCGCAATACTTGCATTTTGCCCCGTCACTCTTAATTATAAAGTGCTCCCACGCTGTACTTTTCTTTGCCCGCTTCATGTTAGAAAACTGGTCATGACTTCTTCCTGTGGATATTACAAATGTCTGGAAGCGCTCTGGCAGTCTCTAGTGTTGCAAAATATATTACAACTAAATTCAAAGCACGCCATTGACGCCACTTAACCGAGCAAAATGTTTCACTCGGTTACGCAATTTTTAACGGTTAATCGGTTAACCATAGACACCCCTAGTGAGAACCCGTAAAATGATAATAGACGTGAATTGTTCCTGTGGCAGCACACATAATTAAGGGAATGCTAAACCACAATGAAGATGCTTACTGAACAAAATACTGCACTTTCACTTTGGGTAGTTTTCAACTTCCCAAACGATTGGTGGTCATATTAGCAAAGTGTGACAGAGAGCAAACTAAATTAAGCCTTTGTACAAATGAACAAGAGGAGCCTCTCACATCGGGGTAGTAGTCCAGAGTGGGGAGCAGGTGTTGGATGAGGGCCTCCGGAGAGCCCGACACCAGGTTGTTGTCATGGTAATACAAGCTGCTGTAGCCCTCAGGCTCCTGGCTCTGGTTAAGGTTGTTGTTGTAGGCACTGTTGCCCAGCTGAACAGTGAACACAGGGGTCCGAGGCATGTTTTCCTTAAGAGAACAGGAAGAGTTAGTGTAACTGCCACATTTTCATTTCTGTTAGTTTTCTGTGTATACTGTTATTTGGTGTATTTTGTGAAGTGTCAACAGAGGGCGCTGTAGCGCAGTGTTTGGCTTTCGTATACGCAGTGGTAGATTGATTAGAGTAGAAGTAGCAATCTCCACAGATACAAGTTTAAGAGAATATTTAAGCTAAAAGTTAAAGTTTAAATGTATAAGGTAAAGGATAGACGATCTCCAAAGCTAATCCCTCTCATGGTACTCAGCCAACGAGGTTAGTTTTGCTAGGGATACACCAAATATTCGGCCAACGAAAATTTTCGCCCGAAAATGGCCCAAATGTGCATTTTCGGTTTTCGACCAAAAGACTTTCATCACCAAAACTATACGGCCAAAACGTTGTGATGATGCATACAGAAACCGCGACCTGCAACAGCACTTTTTACATGTTGCAAAGCCTCTTTGTGCAAAAGCGAGTCTTGGATGCATATAGCGCAGACCACAAGCTCCCCGCGACATTCACTTCACACCAGTGGGTCTTAATTAGAGCTGCTCCGATCAGCATTTTTGGGGCCAAGTTGGAGGGGTGAACAACTCCTGCTCTGACTGCAGTTGGGAGGGGCTGCTGTGCCTGTGAGTGCATTGGGATAGGGGTGGGGCCAATGGTAGCACCCGCTGCTCATTGAGAAGAATAAGAACGATGTGTGCTTTCACTTCAGAAAGTCTCCAAAAGTCTCCAGAAAAAGTTGTTAGATTTGTCGCTACTCACTTTTTTGAAAATGTGTCTCTAGAGGGGTATTAATACTCGCTAAATATAGCGGCAAAGGCGCTAAGTTGGCAACACTGCATGCACGTGTGAAAAAGTCGCACTATTTACGCCACGCGATCTTTTTTTGATCGGCGCTTTTGGGGTTCACCGATCAAGCTCTTTTTAGTCAATATTGGCGATCATGATCGGTGGCGATCAATCGGAGCATCACTAGTCTTAATAGAGAACATTCTCTATCTTCTTGCCCACTTTGAGCAGCTAACTAAAGAGATCAGCTCCTCTGATGCATATGTAGCTGACGTTATTCCTTTAATTGCAGCACTAAAGCGTCTCCTAAGCAAAGAGGTTGAGACGGACCACGGAGTGAAAACAATAAAAAGTACACTCTTAAAGTCTGTCAGTACAAGTTTCACTTAGATGTCTGAGCTCTATTTGGATCCTCTGCACTTCATCGCGACTGTACTTGATCTGCGTTATAAAGACCAAGCTTAATTGGATGTGGAAATATGATCCTGGCCGCGATGGATGCGGAGACCCACGTGGAGAAGCAGCAGCATCCAACGCAGGAGGAGATCAGAGCACAGAAAAAATACTTGTCTCTCTGCACTACATGAGGGGCATGCACCCTTGTTGTCTGATATATTCAGTAAAATCCTGAAGAGAGTGCTTCAAATAATAATAATAGTTAGTCTAATCCGTTCTTATTATACTATAGTACTGTATGACTATACTAGGACTATATATTACATTTTATTATAAATATGTCATATTTCTGCTAGATATATTTGATACATTTATTTATGCACTGGAACTATTTAAATAAACTCTAAAATCTTTCTCAAATGTCAGGCAGGTGACAAGCTCAACCTCAATATCTAGATGGTTATCTGTCTGAAGCCCCCATCCCCAGAAGTGATAATAATAATAATAATAATAATAATAATGGTTTGGATTTATATAGCGCCTTTCTCCCAAGGGACCCAAAGCGGTTTGGTTTCCTCATTTTCGGTTTTTGGTTTCGACCAAGAATTTTTATTTCGGTTCATCCCTAGTTTTGCCTGTTTTATTTTCTAGAAGAAGTTAATGTAATTATCACTTTTACTTATTTTTATTAAGCTAATTGTTGTTTTATCTGTGTGTATCATCAGTTTTCACGGTGTTTTTATGGCTCTATTGAAAGACGGATGCTAATAAATACATCAGTGGAGGAAACCACTTGTGTCTAAAGTAATTGGGGGAATTACAGTGAAAACTCGGACTGTCCATCAGCGAGTGGAGCACAAGTTGTTACCAAGGGACAGTAAAACCAACAGCATGCACACGTGACAACTCGCAGTTTGAGAAGCAACAACTCAAGATAAGGCCATAAGAAGTTGGACTCTCAAAAGTCATCGCCTGCCATGAAGGCTTCTCTGTCTACAAAGATACTAGCATAAGCTAACAAGAATCTGTACATCTGATTTATATTTGTACATTCGTAACAGTAATGTGAAGACTGTACTTTATTTGAAAGTTTAAGGGTCCAAGAACATTTTGATTAGATTTGGTAATATTTAATGTGATGTAAACTACATTTAAGTTACATTTAGATTACATAATTTAACGCCCAAGTTCAGATATAAGAGGCATTTAAGTTTGATAATAGATAAAGATATTTTACACTATTTAAGTGACAATTTAAATTAGCTGGTAGAACGTTGAAATGACTGAGCCAAGCGAGCCTCCAGTTCAAGTTGAGGTTAGTGCAGAGCCCCACAAGCCAAAAGAAAATCAGGATGTTGATTCTGCTAATGATTCTAAAGAAAAAACACTCACTCAACCGAGAAGAAGTGAAAGAGTAAAAACACTCACAAAGAAGGGAAAGGAAATGTAGGATGAGAAAAAAAAGTCACTCCAACAATGATTCAACTAAATTTATAATAAATAAAGAATACATGCAAGATCATCCAAGAAACCCCTATCACAAACAGATCCTTTGAGTGAAACCCTGTTTAGTGATATTGTTGGGGATGTTACAGGATTTTCTGCAGATGTCCAAAAGGTTTACAATGAGTTACGCAGACTCGCGCCACCTGATCAAGAGACACGTTGCATAGTGAATCTTTGTGTAGAGATCTCAAGGTTCATCATAGATAGAGCTTCAAACTGTTTGAATGGAAATGTGGTGGAAGAGGAACATGATTGGCCAGATGCAGGCTTCCTTTTTCAGTCAACAATAACCAGTAAGTCAAGCTACTCTACTTCTACAAAGAACTCTGTACGCTCAAGTAGGTCCTCTGTAAAGCATCAAGAAGCTGTAACAGAAGTGGTTGCAAGCCCAGCTGTTCTCATAGTGTTACAGGAACAAAAGGAACAGCAAGAGATTGATAGACTCGAAGCTGAAGTCAGAAAGAAGGCTGCAAAGAAAGAAATGCTTGTGAAAATGCTTCGCTTAGAAAGAGAAGCAGAGGAAGCAAAATTTATAGCTCAACAAGAAGAAGAGTATGCATCTCTGCAAAGAACACTTGATGAAAAGAGAAGAAAGTTACAGCATTTAGAAACATTCAAAGATCTCAAAGCAGCACAAGCAAGAATGCAGGTGTATGACCAAACAAGTATAACAGAGGAGCAGAAGGTTGATGTTACTAGGATTGAAACAGTAGTCAAGAATCACAAGGATTTAAGTTTTCCTCCTCATGAACAGGTTGTTCTCTAAGATGTAAGCAACCCGCCAAATGACATTACAACAGACCTTGTTAAATTGCTTGCAAGTGCACTAAGCGCAAGCCGTATCCATGTTCCTGAATCAGCAGTGATTAGTGGGGATCTGTTGAAATACAGTGACTACAAACTTTAATTTTAAACAATCTTTGATCAAAAGAACATTCCTTAGAATGAGAAAATATTCTACCTCCGGAGATATGTGAGTGAACAAGCAAAGAATGCACTTGATGGTTATTTCCTGCTCGGAACCGAATCTGCAAATGTTGGTTCATGGAAGATCCTTGAAGAAAGGTACAGAAATCCATTTACTATTGCAAAGGCTTACAGAGACAAGCTACAAGCATGGCCCAAAATTACATCTAAAGAAAGTTTTGAGCTAAGAGACTTAGCAGACTTCTTACGCAGTTGTGAAGCTGCAATGAGTCACATTAAGTTATTAGAAATCTTAAATGACCGCAATGAGAACAGAAAGATTCTTTCTAAGCTACCAGATTGGCTCACTGCTAGCTGGACTCGCAAGATGATTGAAATTGAAGAACAAACAAATGAGTTTCCCACCTTCAGCCAGTTTGTTGCATTTCTAACAAGAGAAGCCAAGATTGCCTGTAATCCTGTTACGTCGCTACAGTCACTAAGGCAAAGTGAACCAGACAAATCTGACAAGCTGTAACTTTCAAGCCACTAATACACAAGAAAAGCCACAACTGACATGTGCTTTCTGCCAAAAACCCAAGCACAATCTACACAAATGGAGAAGTTTTCTGAATAAAGCTGTGCCAGACAAACCAAGCCATCTTTCAAAGAAGTGTACAAACTGCAGCATTTGTGAAAAGTGCAGTAAAAGCATCCTACCTGTCTGCACGAAGATAGAGTCAAAGAAGAACAAAGACAACCACTGGATAACCCAAACACAAGTGACGAAAGTCAAAGTCCAAACATTCAAGTTCAAGAACCGCAAGTAACCACCACAGCCAGTGGTTCTACGTCAAGAAGGTAACAAACAAACGGCTGCTATTGTTCCTGTTGGCTTTTCAACTGCTACACAACCTACAAAGGAAGTCCTTGTAAAGCACTTTGAGTTACCCAGTGTATGAATTGTGCTATATAAATAAAATTGCCTTGCCTTTACTGGACTCGCAAAGTGACACACCCTTTGTTCTCAGTGAAGTTGCAGATTCGCTAGACACCTTCAACGAACCAGTTAAACTTGAACTGTCTGCTGACCACAGTTGTTCCCGAGTTGTGCCTGAGTTATAGCCACAAACTTCAAGTTTGTGGCTATAACTATAGGACCCTCCTCTTTGTCCAGTGGAAAGACACTCGTGATGGTTCATGTGCTCCACCATGCACACGGCCCACGGAGAAGAGACAGTGGAGCGCAAGGTGAAGGACAATGCTGGCCGTTGGACTTTGAAAGATGTGTCCATTCCACCAGCCATCCAAGACTACAATAAGTATGTATAATATAACACGACTTTATCCGTCTCCAAATAGTATTTGTATGTTGCTAAAATATTTGTTTTTATTTTCTTTTTATAGGCACATGGGTGGAGTCGACCTATCGGACGCACTCATTGGTTATTACGAGGTGCTTCACGAAACAAAAAAATGGTATAAGACTTTCTTTTATCATTTTATGGACAGTGCCATTGTGAATGCCTTCATACTGTATAAAGAACAGTGCAAAGGGAAGGGCCAAGTTCCAATGCACCAGAAGGGCTTCAGGGAAACCCTGTCTTGAAGCTGGCAGAGGCAGGAGGCACCAAGCCACCACAAAAAGAAGAAGGACCCACGGGTGACCAGCATTGCTTGGTGCACATTATCAGTGGAGGGGACAAGACTCAGGGCAGGCTGAGGTGCAAGAAATGTGGAGCAAAAATTCCAGTAAAATGTGCCACATGTAACATTGCTATGTGTTTTATTCCAACAAGAGACTGTTATATAGAATGGCACATAGAACAACATTAGTAATGTGAGCAGTTGTAATATATGCATAATGCATGTAATGTATATAGTGTGCAGTGTGTTTTTGTTGTTCTTATTATTGTGTTATTAAAAATTTTCACTTTTCATTTTCACTATTTTTATGAATCATATTTTTTATGTTTTTTCATCATGGAATATTAATTTACATAACTAATAGAGTGACTCAGTGTGTAGATAAGATTCCTCTAGGTGTAAGCTTTCAGTAGAGCCCTCATTGATGCATGTGGGTTGAAGCATTCAAAACTTATTGCACTTTTTCATACGTTTTCCAAAAGTGTCCAATTTGGATGAGTTTGGATGAGTTTGGATGAGTTTGGATAAACTATGGTTCCTCTAGAAAATGCATGGACCTACCAACATAAAAAAAATTGTATAAAATTCATTTTTACAGATATTCTTTTCAAATTTGAAATGTAAGTACTCATCAAGTTATTATTTTGGCCCATAGTGTGTTTTAGTCCTCAACTATCTCCTGAAGCATTTTACACCTTTATTTTCACAAAATATTTCAGGCGAGGACACAAAAAATAATTTTCTCTGTGTGTTCCAAAGTGTATAAAAATGTATCAGTAGTACTTAGAGAGATTCTGACTGTTGTGGGTGAAACTAGAGGTTTTTACCTTTACAAAGAGCTTACACTTGTATATAAAATCCAAAGGGTTCAATAACAGCAGTCATTTTTATTTGGAGAGGTCACATTACACAGCAATACAGAAAAAATGACCGAAAGAGATAGGGGGTTAAGACTCCATAAGTTTGTATGCAAAAAAGAAAGTATAATGACAACCATTCCAGAAGAAGAGCGTGCTGCAGTTAAGGACCTTGATATGTTTCTTAGTTTTCCACGCATCGAGAGAGTTCTTGGAGTAGAATGGTGCGTTACCTCAGATTCTTTTAAGTTCAGAGTTCAAGTCAAGTCTAACTTACTCACAAGAAGAGGTGTACTTTCCACCGTAGCCTCTGTGTATGATCCTTTAGGTTTCATCGCATTGTTTGTTTTGTTAGGCAAACAGATTCTCCAGCAAATGTGCAAAGAAAATGTTGACTGGGATCAAGAACTTCCAGAACACTTAAAACCCCAGTGGGTGTCCTGTATCAAAGATCTTTCCGTTTTAGCCGAAATTCAAAAATGTTTTTTTCCTTCAGATTTTGGTTAAGTCAAGAAATACAAACTACATCACTTTGCAGATCCCAGCATCAGTGGCTATGGCGTATGTTCGTACCTGCAAGTCATTAACGAGTCAGATCAAGTCCACTGTTGCTTGGTAAAGGCTAAGTCAGGAGTTGCACCTACCAGTATCATGACCATCCCATGACTCGAACTCTCAGCAGCAGTTGTTGCAGTTAGAGTCAGTGATCTTCTCAGAACAGAGCTAGAAATCCCAGACATTAAAGACTGGACAGACTCCACAGTTGTTCTTGGCAACATAAATAATGATGCCAGAAGATTTCAAGTGTTTGATTGCATACAAAGAATCAAGTCAAGCACCACGTCAGAGCAAAACCCTGCAGACTATGCTTCTCAAGGCTTGGCAGCAGAACAACTTAAGTCTTCTAACTGGTTCAAAGGACCAACATTTCTCTGGCATAGAAACCTACCTGATTAGGGCTTTTATCTGTGTGTTTCATCAGTTTTCACTGTGTTTTTATTGCTCTATTGAAAAATGGATGATAATAAGTTCATCAGTTGAGGAAACCACTTGTGTCTAAAGTACTTGGGGAATTACAGTTAGCGTGATTCTTTGATTTTTCACCTGGTGGACGGAGGACATCCCAGTCCCTCCATCCCGGAGGACGCTAACAATGAGGCGAGTGTATCTCTCCTGGCATTTTTCTAAAGTTACGCATTTATTATTTCTTAAACATTGTACACTTTAACTGTGCACCACACCTTATTCATTGTTATTCTGGTTATATTTCTGCTAGAGTTTAGTAATAGATTTGCTGCCGTTTTGTGAACAGAGCACTTCTCTTTGTGCTAGCTAACCTGCTAGCAGGTTTTTAGCATTTTAATTAGCCCTGAACATACCTCAATTGTTTGTTTGTTATCATTGTTGTCTTACTGGTGGTTAGTTTTGTTGTGTTTACAGGGTTTTTTTTTGTTTAACTTGTGGTTAGTTCTGCTGTGTGTGTTAGAATTTATCATTGTGAGTTGTGAACAGTTGGCTTGACTTAGCTGTACGTACACTAGCTTAGCTAAGCTATTCTGTGTTGTTGTTGCTTGTGGCAATGGTTTGCCATTCTTGTTCGGTATTACTAAACAGATTGTCTCTATTAGAGAGACGTGTTTGTGAGTTAGAGCAGCTAGATCAGCATAGACAGGGTTTGGTTACTTTAGATGTGTCGGGGTTTCCTGATGGTATCAGATGCAGGTCTGATAGCAGTCCTGCTAGCGATAGCTCCATTTGTGGCTCAGCTGTTTCGGCAGTTGTTGCAAAGAGTGCTACGTTTGTCCCGGTTCCGACATAGAGGCCAATCTTAGGGTGCTGACATCACACAGGGAGGGACAGTTTCCTCAGACACATACTGGCACTACATACAAGCAGATAGTTATTCATGTCGGCACCAATAATGTGAGAAAGAGGCAGTCTGAGGTAACCAAAGATAGCCTAGCCAGGACTCTTGGAAACAAGATGAGTTGGCATCAATTAATTGTCTCTGGCCCCCTCCCGTTAAGGGGTAGTGATGAACAGTATAGCAGATTAGTTTCCATGAACCGGTGGCTGGCCCGGTATTGTAGTCAGAAAGGTTATGGTTTTGTGAATAACTGGCCTTATTTCTGGGGCCGTCCAGGCCTGCTGAGGGCAGACGGCCTGCATCCTACTGGACATGGTGCTACCATTTTGTCTAGTAATATAGACAGGTGCATTCGGTGCATTTGACACAAGGAATCTCAGCAGGTCGCAGGAATTAGAGAACCTGCTAGTCATGATAGTGCGGGTGTGGAACTGGATAATGTAGAAGCTTTTAGTTGTCTGGTTAGGCCGTGGTATCCTGATGTCTACTTCCTAAATCTGTTATTTAGTCCTCAAACACATCTGAAAACTCACAGAGTCAGTGACCCAAAAGCATCCTGTCCTCATGTTATAATAACTCAGATGCAATCTTTTAAACCCAGCAGAACTGTTAGAGCTCAACAGCTCCCTGTCACTGTCTCTCCACTGGACCAGCCTTCAAATGCAGGCTTTACATCAAGACTGAAGATCGGTCTTCTGAATGTGCGGTCTCTATCTTAATACTTATTACTCACAGCTTGGATTAACTTTGTCTTTGTGAAACTTGGCTTTAGCCCAATATTTTTCTGCCACTAAATAAAGCCTCTTTTAGCGCAGCTGCAATGGAAATGATTGCCACACGGCTGACAGATGTTCTTCCTAATTTAACTCCACCTGGAAACTCAGTAGAGGCCTAAATAAAGGAGGTCCATGCAACCCTCTCGGCCATCACCGACTCAGTGACACCCCTCAGGACATAGCCCAGACCAACCAGACGACCTACGCCATGGTATAACGAGGAAACCCAGGCTTTGAAACAGGCCTGCAAATGGCGCAAGTCAAAAACAAATCTAAATTATCAAAAGTGGTGTTTGTGTGTAAACACCTATAAGCACGCCCTCAGCACTGCAAAGACTACCTATTTTTCAACTCTAATCAGAGAAAACTGGCATAACCCCAGGTTTCTCTTTGGGACAGTTGCTAAACTTATCCAACCAAAAACAACTGAAGACGCCTCTCGTTTTAGTGCACAAGACTTTTTAGATTTCTTTATTTAATAAAATTGAAGATATCAGGGATAAAAAAAAAATGTTTTTGTCTTCCTCGGCTTCGGGTTCTGTTCGGTGGATCCACTGACCTCTCGTCTCTCAGTCTTGGATCCTGTTTCCCTTGATGAGCTGACAAAGGTGGTGTCTTCATGTAAAGCAACTATGTCCCTCCTGGATTTCCTCCCAGCAAAACAGCTTAAAGAACTGTGGCCCTATGTGGGGCAAATTATATTAAACATTATAAACTTGTCCCTGTCTACTGGCACCGTTCCTTCCCTTTTCAAACAGGCTGTAGTCAAACCCCTGCTCAAAAAACCTACTCTGGATCCTGGATGCCTAAATAATTTCCGTCCTGTCTCCAATTTACCTTTTCTATCTAAAGTCTGTTTCAGTGGAATAAGAAGCCCTAAATGCAGACTGCAACGGCTCAAGGAGGTCATTTTCCCATAGGTATAGAGCAAGTTGTAGTCTGCATTTAGGGCTTCTTATTCCACTGAAATAGCTTTAGTTAAAGTGACAAATGATCTCCTCCTTCAGATGGACGAGGACTCATCGGCTCTACTATTATTGCTGGATCTCAGTGCTGCATTTGATACGATTGATCATGCAGTGCTAATCAACAGACTTAAAGATGTTTTTGGCATCTCTGGCTCTGCTCTTTCTTGGTTAGAATCCTATCTGTGTGATAGGTCTCATTTTGTCTCTTTTAATAAATCCTTCTCCTCCACGACACCAGTGAAATTTGGTGTGCCACAAGGGTCTGTGCTCGGTCCCATAATTTTTTCACTATATGTTACACCATTGGGACAAATCATCAGAAGTTATGGAGTGAACTTCCACTGTTATGCCGATGATACACAGCTGTATCTACCAATAAAAGTGAATAATACTACTGACATCAAGTGTCTAGAGACTTGCCTCGTTTCAATTAAAACATGGATGTCTTAAAACTTCCTCCATTTGAACGCGGATAAAACAGAGCTATTGTTAATTGGTCCTGCCACTCATCGACACAAGTTCAACAATCTTACTGTCTCAATCAAAACTGCAAGGAACCTCGGTGTCATTTTTGACCCCACACTATCTCTGCAGCAGCACATTAGTGAGGTCACTAAACTGGGCTTTTTTCACTTGGGGAATATCTCAAAAATTCGCTCCTGCCTCTCTTTAGCTGATGCTGAAATTCTCATTTATGCATTTGTCACAACCAGGCTGGACTACTGCAATGCGTTATTCTCTGGACTAGGGCTGAAATGATTCCTTGTGTAACTCGAGTAACTCGATTACAAAAAATGATTGAGGCAAATTTCTCTGCCTCGAAGCCTCTTTTAATCTATTTTAAAGCTCAGGTTTCGCAATGATTTTTTATGTGACAACGCGCTTTACGTCACCCACAAAGCGGAAGGAAACGCAAGGAGTATTAATATTAAAACGTAAAGAGAACATCGTGGTGTGTGTACATTTCAAGATCGAGCTAGCATACCACAACAGCAGCCAGCAGCGTCTCAACAGAAAGACGCAGAAGAGACCGCAGGACAGTCAAGGTAAATTCAAAAACAGCATTAAATAAATGTGATTACTAGTCAAGATGAAGGCTGTTAAATCAAGTATGTTAATTAACTAAGTAATGGACAACCCACGATGCGGGGGGGGGCCGTTACACCAGAAGATTATTTAACAACAGTTTATACCACGGCTACCAAAGGACTTAATTTACTGCCAAAAAAAAAGTTGTGATTGGCTTTTACAATGAAATATACTAGATTCTTTATAATCTGAAAACATGCATGTTGGTTATATCACTTTCAGTTTTTCAATATACATTTAAATTTATTTTACACACTCAATGCATTATCCCATGATTGTATATCAAACATTGCATCTTGCTAGTTATTGCAAATCACATTTTTCTTCAATATCAAGCAGCCATAATACAAATTATTCTAGTATTCACAAGTTATCACTACTTTTTTATATTTTTTTATACCATGCCTCTAATTACTCAGTTGATACTTTCGTTTGAATACTGAACAATGAATACTTGTTCTAATGTCCCTAAGCCTAATGTGCTCAAATTTGAGTTTTTGTACATTTTAGTTTGAGTGCCATGAATAGGATTTATAAATGCACATCCAGGAACTTGCCATATAATAATGATTATATATATTACTTTTTGCAAAGATAAATATCAAAAACAAAACACATTTTTAATTATTTTACAACTATTCCACAGATCTTAATGTATTTTGGAGAACATCCCCAGTCCAAGAAGGAGAATCCACTGTCATGGTGGAAAATTAATGCAGCGCTCTATCCAACACTGGCAAAGCTGGCAAAGACCATGATGTGTATTCCGGCCACATCCACGCCATCAGAGCGTCTGTTTTCAGTAGGAAACATTGCTTCAAAGTGCAGGACAAGCCTTAGTTCTGACCATGTTGACATTCTTAATTTTCTACATTGCAATCATATGCTCCTTTAAAGACTTGCACACACATCGAGAGAGAGACAATTATATTCACATGAATATATTGGCTTAAAGCACTTAGCGTGAAACCATGCATGGACTCTTGTTCCAAGTTCCTGTCCATGTGTTTTTGCCTCCTAAATGCTACAAAGCATTCCAAGAAGACTTATGTTCAGAACTTTTAGTTAACTTTTAGTTCTGAAAGTTAAGTTGCTTAACTTAAAAGCAGTGTTTTTGTATTATTATTATTTTATTTATTTTTGCATCTTAGAAAATGCTTATTTAAAACCCCAAATGAATGGCACTTAAATGCACTTTTCATTGTTCACAGTACAAGTACAGACAGAGAAACAATGAGTAATAACTAAATGTTTATTTTTGATGTATGCATTGCATTCTATGCATTTAAAAAAATAAAAATGTTTAAAAAAAAGTATTATTTTCTCTTGCATATATTTATTTAAGCAAAAATAAATTTTATCCGATTACTCGATTATTCGATTAAATTTTTGGTAGAATACTCGATTACTAAAATATTCAAAAGCTACAGCCCTACTCTAGACTGTACTCACAGACTACAAATGGTCCAAAATACAGCCGCCAGACCTTTAACAAAGACCAGTAATGTGATCAAACTTCCTGGTCTTAAAGACCAGGAAGTTTGATCACATTACTCGGTCCTGACTTCATTACACTGGCTTCCTCATGTTAGAGCTGATTTCAGAGTTCTCTTGTTAACATATAAAATCCTTTGTGGACGCGCACCCTCTGAACTATCTGACCTTATCATCTGGTTTACTCCAGCTCGTACCCTTCGTTCTAAGGACGCTGGCCTCCTTCAACTTCCTCGAATAAAGAAGAAGTCTGCTACAGAGCCTTTTCTTATAGAGCCCCATTTTTGTGGAATGGGCTCCCGGTGGAAGTGCGGCGATCTGACTCTGTTGAGATTTTCAAAAGCAAACTCAAAACATACTTATTTCACCAAACGTATGGAGATTGATTGATCATAGGGTTAGGTTTACACTGGTTGTAGCTGTAGTTTCACACTCAACCGCTGATATTATTATTACATCTGGATTTTTCAGTAGTATTTAGCACATTTTCTCCTTTCTACCTCCTTCTAGGGTGGATGCAAACCTCTGATCTGCTGGGTGATGTGTACCCCCCACACCCACCCCCGGACTCTGCTCCAGTGTGAGGACCCCCATGAGCCCATCTGTCATTTACTTGATGTTGGCTGAGGTCCCATCTACCTTACACACACAGAGTGGACACTGTCAATATAAAACAAACTCCACACACTGCTGCTAGATTAGCACAGCAAAGGTAAAGACAAATGTATTTGACCAGATTTACAGAGATGCAGACAACTATCAACAGTCCGATTAGGATTTTTTTTTCTCTGCATTTAACACAGTATCCAGTGGCCCTAAACCCTGATAGAAACAGTGATATCATCTCCAATCTGAGCCAATACCTGGTCATGCCACCAATTAGCCTAAAGTGTACCACAACACAAATGTGCTTAGAAATGTCTGTTACAAGCAATCCCCAACTCAGTCACATGGTGCATGTCTTCTTCTTTTGCAGTTTGTCTCCTGCTCCTCACAGATGGAGAAAACTGAAAACCTTTAAAGGAAGCAGTTACTGGAATGTCAAAACAGATCAGGGCTCTAGACTGACGTTTTGATCTGGTTGCACTGGTGCGCCTAGCTTTTTTTCTTAGGTGCAAAAGCACAAAAGTTAGGTGCACCCAAATGTTTGAGCTTAACGGCATCCCACAATTTCTTTTATGTGCTCACTAATGGCAAGAATGAGATACCACAATATATCAGGACTATAACATCACCCATAGCCTCCTCTTAAAGCTGCTTCTCCCTATGTCTATGCAAGTCTGTGTTTTTGTATGATTGTACTGTCTTGTCTTGACATTTGTGATGTGTGTCTCGTTTTCATGTTCTGCAGATCAGAAACTTGCTGAAAACTAGCTCCGTTCCTTTATCAATAAGGGACATCCTAACGACGTACTGTTGACTTTATGATATAGCACATAAAGGTTAAGAAACAGTGGTTAGGAACAGAGCTATCATATGACTAGATTTGGATTCAACCTTTTTCCCTATTTAATGGCTGGTTGCACCGGTGCAACCTCAAATTGGTCACACTCTAGAGTCCTGCAAATGACAGTAACAGTAAGGCCCTCGAATATCTACAAACCAAGAATCACTTCAGCCATGTCCAACTTACTTTCAGTTCTCACAAAGGGCATTTTTAATTACTAAAAGCAAATAGTTTAGTGAGTATAACACTTTAAACATAAAAGTGAGCTCTATTTTGCAACAAAAATTGACAGAACAGAACAGCAGAAAAAGATTCAGTGCTGAACCGAAGGGTCTACAGCTAGAGGTAGGCTGTGTGCAGAGGAACAGCCCTGCTCTTTGTAAACAAGACAGCCATGAGGAATGTCACTCATCCACGACTCAAGGAAACATAGCTAAGGCACTGGGGCTAGGGACTGCGGTCAAGCCATCCCCCTTTTGTGAAGTCAGTCAAGCCAGCCCCAACAGCGCTTAGACGTCCTAGTGAACTGATAAATGTCAAGTTTATCAGTTAATATTCAGTTTTTTATAAGAAATATTTGTAATTTACAAACTCATTAATCAATTTAACCTGTATTTCAGTTTTGAAAAATGAACTTTGTTACAATGTTACATTGTACATTGTTTTTGTTACTTGCATCCATCAGACCTTGACACAAATTTCAAAAGAATAGTAAAAATAGTAATTTCTGTCCTCGTCACACTTAGGCAACCCAAGCCCCTAATATCATTAATATCTTAAAAAAACATAACAGCACAAACGAAAAGTTTTACGGCACAACCCAGCACAAATGAAGCACAAATGATCTACATAATTTTGGAGTCAGTCTGCGTTTGATGGGGGAACAAATTCACGCAGGTCATTTACCTGCTGTTACCATGCATTTACCGTAGCACACCGAATACGGGAAATCAAGACGGGGCTGTCTTGCCTGGCGTTTTGCAAAAGGGGGATGGCTTGACTGCAGTAGCTGCCTGGGAATCTGAACCACAGAGAGAAACAGAGTCAGTGAGAGGAGCAGTTAGAGCGAGTGATTCCTCAGTTTCTCAAAGACACTAATCCTCTTAAGCAGAAGGTAGTGGGGTTAATAATAGTGCACCACTAACAGTGATCACAGCGACCACACCAGTCTGACCACGGGCTCCTTCATGAGGTTATCACCATAATAAATCAGCATCTAGTCTAATTTTACACGTTTACAATCAGTGTCAATAATGAACTTTAATATACTGATGGTAAAATGTTAATGTTAAAATACTATTACTCTTCCTGTAAGGGATATTCATGAGGTATTTTTATGAAAGTGCCAGCTCTGCTTAACTCCCACCCGCTTAAATGTCAGGTCTTAAGTCTGGGGTGCCTCCGCTGCCTCCCGGTTCCCTGTGCCCCGTGTGTGCCCCTGAAGACGGCCAGTGATCGGACAGGGCACATGTGATATGTTGAAATAACCGAGGATTTGTCCAAACAATGAAGGCATAGGGCGCCCTCTAAACCAACTTAAACCAATGTATAGCTCAGCGGGAACAACAACACGAGTAGGCTACTTCATTAGTTAAAGTTAGTAAAGCGTGCAGCTCACCTGCTCCGGCTGTAGCCTAATCCACAAATGAGTTGTGTCCTCAAGCTTTAATAATGAACCGCGAACAACAACCTTACTGCACCTCGTCAAAGTTTAATAGAAAAACAGAAGGTTTTATCCAAAAATGCGTAAAGCTCCGGTGGTTATGGTCTGAGCTGGAATCGCGCGCCGCCGTATTTTTTATGTTAGAGAGAGCAATAGCCTATCAGAGAAGAGGACGCACACGCAAACAAACCCGCCCATTTCTTTGAGTCTTGCTGGTGTTTTTTTTCTTTTGGTTGCTTACAGTCAGCACACCGGACTAAATCATACAATTGCCAGAAAATGTGAACCACCACAGCACTCTCCTCTGTAAGAGAAAAGATGGAAATTAACCAGAAGGCTTTTTTTTATCATGAGTTAGATTTCACTGCCAGAGAAATGTGTCTTCTTTTCTTCCATCCAACTGACCACTGCTGGTTTAACATACAAAGGCATGAAAAAGTATCTGAACCTTTGGGAATTTCTCACATTTCTGCCTAAAATCCCTTCAAATGTGATCTGATCTTTGTCAAAATTACACAAATGAAAAAACATTGTCTGCTTTAACTAAAACCACCCAAACATTTAGAGGTTTTCATATATTAAATGAGGATAACATGCAAACAATGACAGAAGGGAGAGGAATAAGTAACTGAACCTTAACATACAAATCCATTCAATGTACTCCAGTGTACATTTTTCCTTCTCACCTCCAGTTTATGAAGCATAGACCCTTCTGGCTGCACTGGACTATACTCATCATAACCACCAGCCACTGCATGTCAGCCATAAAGGCCAAAGCTCTACCATGTTCTTAGACTACATCCCACGCCTTTGAGGAAATTGGGGGAAATTGCCTAAAGTCTCCAGGATGACACTCAAGAGTAAATAGTAATAGTAAAGTATTTGAATTATAAAAACACAATGTGGTGGGCTAAGAGCCTGTTGGATCCTTTGGCAGCATTTGTTTCCTAGACCTGTTTGCATGACTCTGCAGTTCAGGCAGGTGCATCACGAGCTACATGAAAAGGTTGTTTGTTTGTTCTTTATTTGGATGGAAGCCAACCACAACAAGTACCAGTTCAAAAAAGAGATTTGACAATTAATATAGCCACCAGTAAGAGCTAATATTAACTTAGTTCTTTGAACTTATAGTCATCTTGGTTTACATATAGGAGTACACCTGTGAGCAGGGCTAGTGACAGGACGTCCTGTAACATCACTCTGAACTTGACAAACTGACAGATCAGGGACAGGTGCAGTGCAAAGCAGAAGTCTGGAGGTTTTGTGGAAGTAAGACCATTAGACCAGCATTGCCTGCTGACCGGAAACATGTGTCCTTAAAGGATCCTCATTTTATTTGTTCACATACAATGTGACGTGAGTAAAAACTCACACCTTAGGAACCAAACAGCAGTTCCTTCAAGTTTATTTGAGAGCCCCATATACATCGACGACAGGGGGGGGTGTCCTTCGAGGTGTTCTTAATAAATATAAGGCTAAAAGTAAATTAGCATTGAAATTTGAATTTTACCTTTGAGAGAATTTATGCAAATGTGGATTAAATAAAGTAGATTTATAACCAACAAAGGTTTATGAATTGTACGAGAGATGCTGTAAATATGAATTAAAACTGAAAATGAGAGAAAACTGGTCCAAGGACTGGACAGAACAAATAGCACTGAGCATGCTTTGAGCTGAAAAGGTAGGATATACAACAAGATTTCATCCAAAGTAACTCAGGTCTGGTTAACAGCACAACTAAAGCCTTTAAGAAAGAACTTCCCACTCTCGCAGCAGATTTGGCAGAGTAGTCTGTAATAGAGGAATTGATTTTGACCTGGTTTTAAAAATAGTTACAACATATTTGGAAAGTGACTGGGATTTTAAATCAGTATTGAGATACATGTACTTGTGTGGCACTTCCATGTCTCATAACTTTTGTTTGTATTGATTTCCATGTATCCGGAGCTTGTTGGTGAGATTGATGGATGTGGCCATTGCTGGGTCAACATTCCTGGACATGCACCTGCCCAACGACTGTGGTCGAGGCTTTGACCTCAGATGAACACTTTGATATCTGAGGGACATTAACGTTTGCATGTTCACCAACGGGACAACAGCTCCAGGACGGATCATACTACAGTCCTAAGGGCCGTATGGTTCATTGAAGTTATTATGCTTAAGAGAATTGATTTAATCATTATGAATGTGCATATGTCTCACTCCTGTTTATGTTTCTTTTCGTTATAGGGTCACCGACTGGATAGGCAGGGCCAGGCCGGAGCTCTTGAGTGTAGTGAATATGGTCTTAATAATTAATATGAATATTAATTATGAAAATTAATAATTAATATTTTGTTTATCAAAATATTAATTTCTTTCGGGGCACCACTCTAGTTTTAGACAGATCTAGAGAAACTGTTTAGTCTAGTCTCATTAATCTAAAGGAAGTAAATTCTTCTTGTTTTCGAACATTTCTTGATATAAACAGGGAAACATTAATGTCTTTATGGGATTTTATTAAAGATTATACAATGGTGAATAATATGATGATGATGATAATATGAGGAACATGGTAAAGCATTAAAACACAATAAGGGTTGAACACAATGGGAATACACAGGGATAAACAGTTGCATGGAGGATATGATGAAACCAGGAATGTTTTGTACAGTTTAATCTAGATTGGGGGAATTTAAAGGGACTTTTAACGGGAAAAGGAGATGGAGGCTTCTAGAGTTTGGACTTTGTAATGCCGCCAAGGCAGTTGTGTCACGTCGGACTTACTCTGTCGTCAGCGGTGCTGGCCCGGTTCGGTGTGTCGATATCAGTGGTCCGAGACGGCGTCCTGAATGTTCTCCAGAAAGTCCGTAACTTGCTGATGAAGCGCTCCACACACCAGGGCTGCCGTCACGTGCAGATCTCTTCCAGGGTGGGGTCGCCGTGCACCCGGGGAAGAGAACAAAAGCGTCTAGTTGCTGTCCAAACTCGCACGGCCTCTCATCGGTTGTACCGTGTAAAAGTTGAAGTTTGTGTAGGTTATGTCACGGTCCATGAAAGAGTTCTCAGCTGTTGCTTTGCTGGTTAAAACTTGCTTCTGCGCGCGCTCTTTTGGGGAAGAGCAGGCGCTTTAGCAGGCACGGTCTTTAGGACTAAGGAAAGTTAACTCGTTTCCACGAGGCCCAGGGTTGCGGCGGCGGCGAGGCAGTCCTGCTGGACCGTCCGCCAGAAGGCCGCAGGCTCACCGCGAAGGGTGAAGCGTGCTGAAGAAGCTGAAGAGAGAGAAGGCAGAAGGGAGAAGGGGCGATTCTCTGGCAGTGCGCCAATTTATCACCTTTGGACGTGGGGGTGTATTATGGAGCAGGGCGTCGCTTTGGGAAGTTTGACTAAAGTTTAAGTGTTTAAACTAAGTTTTAAACATTCCTTGCTTCGCAATTTCTCTTAGTTTTTCATAAACACGCAAAACACTTGTACTGCAAAGTTATACAGAGGCATTTGTCAGGACATGATGGAAACAGTTACATTTCCTTAAAACAGAACACAACCTGCAAACAAAACTAGGATGAGGAGTTCTCGTCACGACTCCGGCCCTGGAAAACAGTATAACAACAGCACATTAATAAAATAATTCTTTTATTAAAATAACAAAATATCCTTTGGGGAGAAGTCAATAGTTCTCTGTCCGGTCAAACACAAGGGGGTAGTGTCTGACCATCAGAAGTTCAGGGGTTCTGGTGTGATCAAACGCATTCCTGCGTCGTTCTTGAGAGCTAAAGAAAGTTCTGGGTAAAGCTGAATCAACACCCTTTATCTTTAGGATTTACAGTCCTTGGACATGGTGCCAGGATGTGGTGCTGGTCCTGAGTCACCTTTGACCTGGGATGCGTCCCTGGCCAGGTTTTGTCCTGGTCATGTCAACAACGCAGAATAGTTAATCACGGTTTACTGAAGGTTCCTGAGTCCTTAGTAAAACAGTTTGGAGGTCTGTAAATGATAAAAGACAGATGTTATAATCCGTGTGGAGTTTTGTGCAAACTCTTGTTTGCTGGGGGCATCTCTGGAAGTGATAAGTGTGGAATTATGGAGACTGATCTGCTACATGAGTTCGACGGGATGACCAGCTCTGGCACTTTTTCTTCATTCTTTTGGAGTGATGACATGTTTTTGATTGATGCACATATTGTTGAGTTTAAACGATCAGTATAGTAATCCCTGGTGATTTTTCTGTTCTGAATTGTTGTAATCTTTTCTTTCTGTGTTATCATTTAATCAGTTACCTATATTTTATAGTTTAGGCCTTGTTTGTGAATAGCTGCCGTGGCAGAGGGGCATCAGGAGGTCTTGTTCCCGGCCATAGGTCATTTACCAAAGGGTCAAATATACTTAGGCTAGGTCAGCTGCCTGCTGGGTTTTTGCTCCTGACAGAGTACATTTCACATCAAGGTGGGTTATTTTGATTTATGCCACGTTGGGCATAAACAGGGCGGATATGTTATGGGAATTGTACATCTCCATTAATATTATATATTATGCTCTCACTCCTGCTCCAGTTCATATGCTTATCCACACACAAGTATGACTTAATGTCTTTAGCTGTATCTCCTGGTGGCGCCAGGCTAATCCAAACAAGACAATTCTTATAACAGTTTTATTTATCAAACACTTCTAACTTTAGTGTTAAATGTTTGTCTTGTGTAAGTGGCCAACAACACATGAAGGATACATGAACTCATCACCTGCAGTGGTGCCTTTTCTTGAGTACAGTCTTTTGATAAAAATACATGATCAGGCGTGTTCTTTAACAAACGATTTGTAAATCTTGTCGACACAAAGAAGCCTCCCAGTTGTTTTGTGGACACTTATCATGGTGTAAATATGCTCCCTTCCTGTTTTTCATATGTATTCCTTTTCTGATCGAATTGACAATTTTTCTTGGAAATATACAATGTAAGTTTTAGTGGTATTTTGCAATGTCACAGTGGCTTGTTTCAGTGCTTCATTCAGTTTATTAAACAGTATTTATTTTTTTCAATTAAAAGGGTTGGATTTCACTGCTTTGGTCTTTTGTTTAATACTGTCAAGAGCATTTCAAATATTTGATCAAAATACTGACACATACATACATACAAACATTTACTGGTCCATTTAACTGATTTAAAGTTAAAAAATAAATTTACTTTAGGTGGAGGCCTTCGCCATCATTAGTAATGGCCAATATACTGTTTGTCAGAGTAATGCTGAAGAACGCTCCAAAATGTATGCTCACTGGAGTAATAAATAAGAAGCATGATTATCAGTCTTTGTAGGGCTTTTAGCCAGAATTAAAAAAATGAGTTACATGAGGGGCCTTGTAAAATCCTGTACAACCTCTGAAGCCCATGACATTCCTTATCTATCTTCAAGTTAAAAGCAACCGTTTATGAAAAGTAATAATATAATGGTCCTTTTACACAGTCTTTGAAGACTTTCACTAATTGTATAGTCTAATGTAGTGGTACAAAAAGAACTTTATGTTTTTCATAAAGAAAAGTTTTTGTCCAGGAGTGTCAGGAGATGTATCTCCTATAGTTGTTCCATTCTTGATCCAGGTGTAAATGGCAGCTGGTTCAGAGTCAGCAGAGCAGATTCATTTTAATAATGTTTTCTCTTGTACCTCGTTTGGACCTGAGATTTGGACATTTTCTGGTCCATCTGAAAAAACAAACACATAAAACATATTGGTCGAGTAAACTAAAGCAACAGTAAATATTTGCACTGGTACTTACAGTTCACGCTCATGACATAAGGAGCGTCCTGACTGCTGATGGGGTTGCTGATCTTACAGGTGTATGTCCCTGTGTTATAAGAAATTTTAATTTTAATGTTTATTGTTACTGGGGGCTTACAGTTCTCTTCAGGTCATGTCAAATTCATGTCATGTCCTTCGTGCTAATCCAAACATGGAGTAGACATAACTAGACTGAGACATGGCTTGTCACGGGACTTCTGCAACTGGACCATTGTGAACGCCTCTCACCAAGGACTTCTCAGCTCCAACGGATACATTAAAAATAGCCGTTTAAAGAATATATTGATAAATGAATACAAGACTACGTGAAAGGGAAAACCCAGCAGACATGCCGATCCAAAACCCGAGCAAAAAAGAAGTAGGGAAATGGAGCAAAATGGACGAGGGAAGACCAGGTCCTAAACAGCTAACGATAGCTGAAGCTACTCCACCGAAAACCAGCGGGGATGCTAACAACATGGCGAGCACGGGGGCTAACGATGTGCTAGTGGAATTACGAAAACTTCGACAAGAAAACACAGACTCATTCCGAGATTTAAAATCCTCTTTCACCAGAATGGAGACCAAGTTGACTGAGATAGCCACACGAACAGGCGACTTAGAACAAAGAATGACCGAAGCCGAGAACAGAGTAAGTGCCACAGAAGACAGTCATATTAAACACGGGAGGGTGCTAAGATATTTGTTGCAAAGGGAAGCTAATCTCACGATTAAATGCGACGATATGGAGAATAGACTACGCCGCAATAATATTCGTCTATATGGGATTCCGGAAGAATCAGAGAAAGGTGACATGGTTGACTTTGTGATGCACTTTCTGAGGAGCTCGGTGAAACTACCAGTGGGTCTTGAACTCAAAGTGGAAAGAGCACACCGAGCCCTTGGGCCAAAACCCCGAGCCGCAGCTCCGCCACGGTCTATAATAGTCCGCTTTTTGGACTTTCAGGTGAAGCAGACAGTATTGCAACAGGCATGGAGACAACGTAATGTACAGTTTGAAGGCCATACGATTTATTTTGACCAGGACTATTCGTTTGAAGTGCAGAGGAAGAGGAAAAAGGTTCGGGAGGCGATAAAAAAGCTCAAAGAGAAAAACATCAAAGCCCAGGCATTGTACCCTGCCCAGCTGAGGATTTTACTGGAATCAGGTACCCGCGTTTTTGCAACACTGCTGGATGCACAACCCATACTGAAAGATCTGGGGGTAGATATAGATCTGGAGGACAGAGATGTACTCGAGATGGAGATGGCACGTGAAGCCTGGACAACGCAGCCCAATGGGAAGAAAAAGAACCGACATCACCTGAAAACATCAGATATAAGGGAGTTTATTTGTGGACCGGAGGAATTTGAGTAAAGCCGGATAGGATGTGAGTAAACTAAGCAATATCGGCTGTCGGAATAACACATTTGTCAATATAGTATTTCATTTTTGCATTCTGGGGTAGAGGCTAAAAATTTCACACTGAAATACATTGAGACTGGATCTGTCCGAGTGGGGTGGCCTGGTATTTGATCTTGGCCTTAGGACGGTCTAAATGCAACTACAAATTTGCCTGGAAGATCGTTTCCACTGCACAATGTGCATTTTACCTGGAGAGCAAGCATTCTCTGCCCAAAAGACACCGGGAGTGGGAAGCCCTTTATTTGTTCTTCCATTGTTCTTATTTCAAGGGTTAACTACTGTTTTTGGAAGTTTATAAAGACTTGTTCATTACAGTTATCTGTACGGTTATTATCTCTGTTTTCTTTGTTTTGGCACTCGGCAGTATCATATATGATGATTTTATGTTTGTTTTTTTTTTTTTTTCTAAATACAAGGCATGAATAATATCAGTGTGGTTAGTTATAACATAAATGGTATTAATCATCCCATCAAAAGAAAAAAATCTTGTCCCAACTAAAAATTAAATTGTTCAATTGCGTTACTTCAAGAAACACATCTTGATAAGGAGCACCAAAAGCTACGTAGGGAATGGGTGGGACAGGTTTTTAGTTCAGCATGTAGAGAGGGAAGAAAGAGGGGTTGCCATATTAGTGCATAAAGCTCTGGGTCTCTCTGTTGAGAAAACATTGGCAGATAAAGCAGGCAGATACATTTTGATTATTGGAACAATAGGAGGGATAAAAATATCTATTTTAAATTTGTATGCCCCAAACGAAGACAACATTGTTTTTTTAAAGATATTTCAGTTGTCCTCACCTCACTAGTGGAGGATGCTCATTTTGGCGGGGATTTCAATTGCGTGTTGAACCAGCAATTAGATAAACAACCTTTTGAATCTGGTCCCATGCCAAAAAGACGGGGTGCTGGAGTATGATGGAGGAGATGGGTTTAGTAGATGTATGGCGCCAAAAACATCCTAAAGAACGAGACTACACATTTTTCTCTAAAGTATATGGTAGCTACTCCAGAATAGATATGTTATGTATGTCAAAAGGAGATATTTACAAAGTGATTAGCTGCCACATCGAACCAATAACCATCTCTGATCATGCTCCGTTGGTCCTCTCGTTAGCTCTAGATAAAAGTTGTAGTTTAAAACAGTGGCGATTAAATGTTTCCCTCACAATGATAATGGAGAGGTCTCGGCCTCTACGCTATGGGAGGCAGCAAAAGTGGTTATAAGAGGAAAACTGATCGCATTATCATCAAAAATTAAAAAAGAAAGGATTAAGGAACAACAAAAATTGGAAAAAAATATTTTAGATTTAGAAAAGGAGCATAAGGAGACTAATCAAGAAAACACCCTTCAAGCTTTAAAGAGGTGCAGGCAAGAGCTTAATGACCTGCTAACATATAAAGCGGAGGGATCCCTACGATTTGCAAATCAACGATATTATGAATCGAAATGTAGCGAGTCGAGTACTGGCTTTTCAATTACGTAAAGCACAGGCCAGTCGTACTGTAATAAAAATTCAACATCCAAATTCCAAAAAGATTGTATGTCATCCTAAAGATATTGCTAATGCATTCTCCACCTACTATGGGGCATTGTATGACTCACCGGAGGCTACTGATAAGGTAATTAAGATTGCAAGATTCTTGGAAAAGATTAATCTACCTTCATTAAATGACACCCAATCTGAAGCATTAGTAAAACCAATTTCAGTAAAAGAAATTGAAGCCGCCATTAAGAATTTAAAAATAATAAATCCCCAGGGTGGATGGCTATCCAGGTGAGTTTTATAAATGTTTCAAAGATGAAATTATCCCTCTATTGCAAAGAACTTTTAACTATGCTCTCACTCAGAATGACCCACCTAAATCCTGGTCGCAAGCAACAATATCCGTAATTCATAAAGAAGGCAAGGACCCAACGAGCTGTTCCTCATATAGACCAATAAGTCTGTTATGTTGCGATATGAAAATTTTAACATCTATATTGGCCAAAAGATTACAGGAGTGTATAAAACATATAATTGGTATTGACCAAACTGGTTTCATACCGGGTCGTTTGGGAATTAATAACATTAGGAGAACATTAAACATAATGACAGTAGCCAAGAAGAAACCTGATCCATCAATGCTTCTTAGCCTTGATGCGGAGAAAGCATTCGATAGAGTGGACTGTTTTTAGAATATACCTTAAAGAAATTGGGATTTCATTCTGAATTTATAAATTGGATTGGAGTGATCTATTCAAATCCTACCTCTAAAGTTAGGGTAAATGGCTTTATCTCTGACGAATTCGCGCTCAGAAGAGGAACCAGACAGGGTTGTCCCCTCAGCCCTCTGTTGTTCGCAATTAGTATAACCATTAGCACAGTTAATTAGGGAAAATCATAGAGTACAAGGAGTAACTGTCGGAGACACAGAATTCAAACTGTATGCTGATGATGTTATTCTATATATTTCTAACCCATTGACTTCTGTTCCTGCATTGTTGGAGTGCCTGAAAGAATTTGGACTAGTTTCGGGCTATAAGGTCAATGAGACCAAGTCTCAAGCTTTGTGGCTGGTTGGGAACAAACCAAATCAATATGACAAAATAGCCTCATTTAATTGGCCCACTCAGGGCTTTAGATATTTGGGGGTGGTTATTACGCCTCTTACTTCCCAATTGCATAATGAGAATTATGGTAAACTAATGTCCAAAATCAAAGCAGATGTAGGGCGTTGGAATATTCTCCCTCTATCTTTAATAGGCAGAATAGAAGTTGTAAAGATGAACATTCTTCCTCGTCTTTTGTATCTCTTTCAGTCCTTGCCTACATGGATACCTCCATCTATGTTTAAATCTCTGGATAAGATAATTTCTACATTTGTGTGGCAGGGGAAAAAAGCTAGGATTCGGAAGAAATTATTGTGCAGCTCAAGGGGAGCAGGTGGCTTGGGTTTACCCAATTTTAAGCTGTATTATTGGGCTGCACAGTTACGAGCAATAGTGGAATGGGTGATTCAGGACATGGATACAAATTGGTTGGGGTTGGAGAATATTTCAAGCCCATCGGTTCCCTTGGAGACAGCATTATTTTTGGAACAAAAGAAATGGAGAGAACTTAAAATACAAAATGAATGGATTGCCTGTACCCATCGCATATGGTCAATGTTGAGGAAGAGTCTGGGTATTCCTTTAACAACTTCACGTGCACTCCAAATAGCAAAATTGAGTGACTTTCCTCCAAGTAAAATAGATCCAGGTTTTTCGAAGTGGGCAGAGAGGGGACTGATAACTATACATCAGATGTTTGATGGAGAAACCCTAAAATCCTTCACACAACTACAGGACAAATATGGACAACCCTCCAAAGATTTCTTCAGATATTTGCAGATACGGGAATATATAAGATCGAGAGGGAAGTGGGAATCCCTGACAAGACTTCCTACCTCAATGGAGTCCTATTTGATTAAAAATATCATTGAAAAAAATAAGAAAAAGACGGTTTCAAATTTATATAATTTCCTACAGTCGCAATTGTTGGAAAATTCTTTTGACATAAAAGGCAAATGGGAATTAGAAGCAAATATTATTATTGAAGATGAAGAATGGATTAAGGCATGTGAAATTAGTCACAAAACGACAAACAGTCCAGTGTGGAAAGAATTTGGTTGGAAAGTCATTATGAGATACTTTAGGACTCCATTAATTATATTCAGTTTTGCTAAAAGTAAATCAAAGTTGTGTTGGAGAAATTGTAACCAAATTGGAGATCATACTCATATTTTTTGGGATTGCCCCATCCTGAAACCTTTCTGGCGAGGAGTTACGCGGGAAATTCAAGTGATGTTAAAAAGTAACATGTCATTAGAATTTGTTCACTGTGTAATAGGAGTAACCCCAGGAGAGGGTCTTGGTAAACAGTACATTAAATTAATTCAGATATTACTCTTGGTGGCAAGAAAAATGATTACTAGGTCCTGGCTTAAGGTCCAACCCCCTACACTTGAACAATGGCAGAAGGGGTTGAAGGAGATATATTACATGGAGAAAATTACGGCCCAAATTCACTTGAAAACAGATCAGTTTAAAGATCTTTGGGATCCAGTTATTCAATATTTTGGCTGGACACAATAAAACATAAATGAAGGGGGGACCTTCTTGCCTATTTCACATGCCTTTGTTATTTGTATTTATTTTAGATATGTTACTTTATTATAAAACAGTAAAATGTAGATAAAGAATACTGTACCATAATTGTACACCATGGGAATATTTATCTGAAATTAAACAATTTTTTTATTTTTTTTATTTATTTATTTTTTCTCATTTTCTTGTATGTTTATAGAACACTGTCGAGCTAGCCGGGTTTTTTTTTCCTCTTTTCTCTGTTTGTTTAAAAGGGAAAAAAAAAAGTCTTAAATAAAAATGTTCAAAAAAAAAATTATAAATCTGTCTCCGTGTCTCTCTGAATAAATATAAGGATATAATAAATTCCAATAACACCCTGTGTCTTTTCTGTTTTCTGTTTTTAAAAGACACCACTTGGTTCTGTTCATAAAACACTATATTTTCAGAAGGTTTTAGATTTAAACCATTCTTTGTCCACTCTCTGGTGAAGATGGAGCCAGAGGCATCACAGGTTAAGTTCAATAACATCCCCTCAGTTGGGACTGGTGTGGACAATGTGACTGAAGCTTTTGTTATTTTCTCTGTGGATGAAAAAAAAAACAGAATCAACCACACATCACTCTGATTAAATACTGACTACAACATTTTATTCTCTTATAAAGCCCAAAAACTGTCTTTTAAAATTTCTAAATTGGTGGAGTTTGTTGTGGCCATTAAACATGGATCTATGCAGGTTGGGACGGTCTGGGAGGGTCACTGAATGCTTTGTCCGATTCTTCCTCATGCTTTACCAGTTTCAGCCGGACATGGTGAAAGAACTCAGTTTGAGGAAGTCCTATGGTGGTGTTAACAACAATCACAACCCTGAGCCTTATCTGTGTGTCACATGGTCTACCTTTATTAATTATTGTCTATGTGCTCTCCTCCTTTGAAATAAGTCCTAAACATTTCTCACAAGTAACAGGCCTAAAAGGTGGCTCAGAGCAAATTTGGTAAAATGTGTTATTGTCCGGTTTGAACCAATGTTTATAATGTGTTATATTTGAACAAGACATATTTATCAGAGTATTCGATCATATCTTTAGTCTATTATTAAATCTCAGTTTGTACAGAGTCAGCCCGGCTGCTGGATTTAGATTATTCTGTTTTACATTGTAACCCCCCAAGAGTAAAACAATTATGTTCTGTCAAAAACAACTTTAATAAATTAAATTGAATTGTGAACAAACACATCTTTACACAATGTAGAGATCACTGAAAGTTTTAATGTTACACACCTAAATATTCTCCAACAATAATAAACACTAATCGGGATTTTATTCAAGCAAAACAACTTGGATTTTATTTGGGTTACAACTAAAAGAAGTAAACAATGTCAACAATACAATGTCATTATAGATTATCTAGAACTAGATGTTGTTTGAACGTGGCCAAAGTCAACATTTTACAGGAAGAGTCCAATCAACAATGACTGTGTATTACCACCAGGGGGCGTCAGTCTGCTGCATTGTTCCTGCCCTACATCTTAAATGAGTTCAGGTCCTCGCGCGCGCACCTTCACTCTCCTTTACTTCTCACGCGGAACACTTGTCTTAACACTGTCTTAACTCCTCAAACACCAATAAATGGCTCTGTTCACTTTACTCTGCGTTATCTTTGTCGCCTTCACAGGTAAGAATGACCCGCTTTTACATAAGCCCGAATTATCTCGTTTTTTATTTAACTGTATTTATTTATTTGATTTAGACTGCTACAGTAGTATAGGTGTTCTATTTTTATTGTGAGTGGCTTAGATGTGTTTGAAATCAACTTGAAAATGCTCTTGACAAAAACTAAAAATAAAAAGAAGAAGTAATGCAGTAAATGTAGTATTTTAGTCAGTTTATTTACTCCAACACAAACACCATTTATAACTGTGACATGGCAGTTTGACACTAAAAATATAATCACTTCACGACCTTCAGAAAACGATACTGGTCCAGAGTATAAAGGCTGGATCACTCTGTTCATGTGACTGGATCTCTGGAACTCAGGAGTGTGACTCTGAGTGACACTGGAGAATACAGAGTTAATATTGTACCAGCATCAGGTCCACAAATGGCTGGAGCTACAAGACTGAATGTTTACGGTAAATGATTTTTTTAACATTGCAACTATTTATGTAAAGACTTGTGATGATTAACCCCCACATACAGACAAAACAAATTATACAGTTGTGCTCATAAGTAATACAGAATTTGTGATTTTTTTTTGTAAAAACCTTTTTTCGCTTATAGTTAGTGGTTGGCTGAAGCCATTTATTGTCAAACAATAGTGTTTACTATTTTTAAATCATAATGACAACAGAAACTACTAACTCCATAACCCAGTTCTTAATACTGTGCCACCTTTAACATCAATGACAGCTTGAAGTCTTCTGTGGTAGTTGTAGATTAGGCTCTTTATTTTCTCAGTTGGTAAAGCTGTCCATTCTTCTTGACAACAAGAAGTTCCTTGTAAATTCTTGGGCTGTCTGGCATGAAGTGCAGGTTTGAGATCTTCCCAGAGTGGCTCAATGATTCTGAGGTCAGGAGACTGAGGTCAGTCCAGAACCTTCACTTTATGCTGCTGTAGCCAATGACAGGTCGACTGGGCCTTGTGCTTTCCAAGTACGATGAGAGCAACTTTTCCTGCAGTATTTTCTGATAACAAGCTGCATTCATCTTTTCCTGTGACTTTGTATTTCACACATCCTCAGAACATCAGTGATCCACCTCTATGTTTCACAGTAGGAATGTTGTACCTTTCATCAAAGGCCTCGTGATCCCTCTGATTCTTACCCACAATATAGAAAATAAAAACTATAAATATAGAAAACATCTATGAGCTGGCTCAGCACAACCACCTCCCCTCACTGTTGTTTCTTTCATTTATTTTTTGTTGTTTATTTGGTTTAATAATACTTGCACAGTGTGAATTTATGCATTGACGTTCAATTAAAATATATATTTTATAGTTAAACTTCTAATTGTTTAAAAAACATTATTGGAGTCTATTTGACTTTTTAAGATTGTCTCAAATTTAATATGTGTTTTTAATAACTATAAAATTGTGCATTCTTTACAAATAAAATTAAGGTGTTTGCACAGATCAGCTCCACTGATCTGTGATATGTTAAAACTTTTAGCAGTTGAAGTTTTTGTTGCTCTGCAGAACACTTACTGAGTATACAACTTATTTTGTTTCCCTCAGAGCCAGTGTCTAATGTCAGAGTAAGAGACAACAGCACAGACTTAGTGGAGTTCAACAGTTCTGTCAGACTGTCCTGCTCCTCGTCTGGATCCTCCCTGTCTTGCATTTGAAAAATGTGTGTTTTCCCCTAGGAATCAAAACAAGTCCTCTAGAGGCATGTCTAGTAGCATATCCATGGGAATCTAAGTTGTTCTTATATTGACTGAACAAAAACAGTGGATTTTTTATGTTTTTATATTTTCCAGATTGAAAATAATAAAGTTGCTAATTCAAGTTTAGTCAAGTCAGTTGGCAGGTATTGACTGCACCTTCTTAGTAAAGCTGAAGATCTGCCTATATTCTTTACAACAAATAACTTATTGTCCAGAAAGACACTGAGAAGTTTACCTTCTGTGTCCAGTTCTCATTGTGTTATTTATGTTCAATTTAACTTTGGATCACATTTGAGAAACTTGTTTTAATTCAATTAAAACTTTATTAGGGACACAGAGCATCTAATCCATAGAGAAAGGTAAATATAATAATCATAAAAGCCTCAGCTGGTGGCGCTTTGTCGCCTGCTGGAGCTATAGTCCATGGGCACCAACAACTTCCTCCGATTTCAGCTCATCATGAAGCTCAGGGCCATACGTGTCGATGATAAGGTGGCGTTTCCTTTTCTGTCTCTGTCTGGGAAATGCAGTTCTTGCTCTTTTGTCAAATCTATTGAGTGTTATCTCTTCTGTTCTTTCTGCTCTCAGCTGATTGCAGATGAAGGTGGTTTGAGTCTGAACGTGAACGAGGTGCAGGTAGCGTGTCGTGTCCGAGGCATGAGGTCTCTGGGAGTCACCGAGGAGCGACTGAGAGAGCAACTCAGCCAGGTAACACATTTGTAAACCTGTTACAGGCAGTTCTCTTCAAAACATGTTACCATAGGCCTCCATACATACACTTTATTGTTTTTGAGTACTTTGTATCATTAAGAATGTGAGGTGTAAGATTTATTTGTCACTGTTTTTACCTTTTGTAGTGGCTGGAACTGCACCTGAACCAGCAGATTCCCACTTCTCTGTTGCTGTTGTCTCGAGCCATGAATCTCCCAGACACACTGTCCACTGCCGACCAACTCAAGACCACCCTTCAGACACTGCCGGAGACTGTGGTCTGTAAAATACTCAGATGTGAACACTGTTTTGTCGGGAAAAAAATTCTGTCAGGTGCAACAATGGTTTACAGAGTGAATAACACACCTGTATAATAAAAAAACACAATTTGCACAAGCTTTTCATGAACACACAATAAAACTAGTACGAGTTTTTTTTGAAAGAAGACTGTATTTTCCAGACAAAGGAGGCCCAGTTAATGGTGGCAGAGATGGCGCTTTCTAAAGTGGACAATAAAACCAAAGTGGAGACGACACTGAAGGAGGAGGCAGCCATCCAACAGGACAATAAAGAGCAGGAGATGGAGAGGCTCGCCGACGCAGCAGAGAAAGCAGCCAAAGGAAAGAGTAGCCACGTTTTCAGGGAATAAAAGGGTTGAATAATTGGTTTTGACCTCACTAATGACATTACAGTAAAAGGTTTTAGTACCATTACATTCTGGCAGCTTTATTTATTCTTTTTAAATGATAAGGCTATTCTGTCAGATTTGGGGCTTCTGTTAAGAAACAGAAATAATGAGATTTAAGAATCCTAACTTCTTAAACTCTTCATAATGAGGTGTAATTATTTTCCGTGTTTGTTGTCTCTGATTTGTAGATTGAACCGGAGCTCGATGCAGTGCGGCTCAATTCTAAAGCTGATGTTTCTGCTCATTCAGAGACTCTGAGGGACACGGCTCCTGTTTTAGAAGGACTGAAGGTATACACTACAGACTCAAACAAGCCGTCTTTAGTTTAATCAAGTTTGTTTCATTATGGCGATCTTTTTTCAATGTCAGAACATGATAGATTAAGTGTATATCCGGCTTTCTTACAGGTTATACTGTTTAATTGCAGGTATGATCAAATAGATTAGCTTTATTTTATTTAAATCTGTGTCTTTAAGGTCCTCCTTCTTAAAACTTGCCCTGACCACTCTCTTTGATTGATCAACTGTGTTCTGCCTTAATAAGATTTAGGATTTTTATGTTTGCCCATTATTGCCTATTTTCTTCTTGTTCTTTTAACTAGTTATTTTTTAAATCAATGCTTCTAATCACAACCTCTTTAACAGCACAGAAAATACACAAGACATTCATTTCTTCCATCTGTTGCTTTCCTTGCTATGTTCCCTTTGTGGTATATTTTTTATGCTATGTGCTTGTTTCTGTGTGCTTAGTTAGTTATTCATTTATGCATGATGAGTTTAAGGTTAATAGTTATGCATGGATTATAATCAAGTAAGGGATGTTATTTTAATACATTTAGAAACATATTAAAGTAAAAGAAAGAAACCTTAATGTCAGAAGAGTATGGTTTAAAGCATGATAAGTTTAAAGCACACACACACACATTGAAGGCCAAGATAGAGACATGGGAGCCTGATGGTCAAGGTCAGAGACGAGAGAGGTCTAGCAGGTGGGAAAGTCCCAAGGCCTTACAGAATGACATCACCGAGTTTAATAAAAATCTTCAAAGGCTCATCAAAGATCACAGAAAGAGTTATTACTAAACTGTCAGATCAAAAGTGTATAAAAGGCTTACATTTTCTGTACAAAAATCAGTAGTGCTTGGGGATAGCCTACTCGGTCTTGTGTCGGCTGTGAACAATAAAGACTCTAAAGACATGGAAATGGCTGTGCGTTCATGACTTATTCCACACAAGTGTACCAAAGGCTGAGCGGTCAGTATATGACACAACACCTTCACTGCAGTTTGAACAGTGGCACACTTTCCAGCGTTGCCAGGTTAGCAATAATACCTCCAGAGCACCATGTGTCCCTCTCCCACTGTATCTGCTCCGTCTCTCTGTGAACGCAAGTGGGTTTAATGGCTCCTGCATTTAATCCAGACATTTGTTTAGTCTGCCGTTTCATCTGTAACCCAGGCTTAGTTAGATCGATCTCTAAATGAAAGGGTATGGTCTAAAATGAGAGGTTTTATTGGTGTAATGAGGTGGCTGTTCTATGAAAACCGAGTGAGCCATAAAATGCTGCAAATTCAGCACTCTGTGTTCTCATATTGGATGAAAAACAGGCAAGCCAATTTAAAGAATAGAGTAGGAAAAAAATCAGACATGCTACAGAAAATAAACAAGGATTTATTTGCATAATGCTTTTGAGAAGTTTGTTTCGAACATCATGCTCTAGTTTTGAAATAGATAAAACAAACACTGGATTATCTGCCGATAATGTTTCCACGGCTCTTTCCTTTCCTTGTGGTTTCCTCCAGACTTTGTCTTTGACTCAGTTTTTCCTTCCCAAATATACAGGCGTCATGGCTCCACAGACACATTGTGATGTGTCGTTGAGTTGAAAGCAGAATCCCAATGTCCACTCGAGCCTCTCCTTCCATTTTGTGTAGTTGGGTTGTGTTATTTGCATGTGGTCTTGAGAAGTACACATACTTTTAAAGTGTTGGGAAGTGTATAGTAGTGTAACTCATATCTTTTGTTCGTTTGTTGACTCTGAGAAAGAAGAACTGGAGGAGCTGAAAGATGACGTCAAGAATACAATGAGGTTACAATAAATTTAGCTTAGAGTTAGCATTATGCACTAAAATGGTTAATTTAGGAATCTTTATTGCTTCTAGTATTTTGTTTTGGATGAAAAAAAGGTTTGTGCAGACAAGCCTAATTAACTAGGTTATTATTTTGACATAGTGGTTCTATGGGATACTTTAGAGATTATTTATTCCCTACAGTGGACAGTCAGCACACCAGTTTGGAGAAGTAGACGGGCACCTCCACAGATACTAAATGATATACTGCTGTAAATGGAGGCAGTGAAAAACTATTTAATTTAAAGCTTGAACTACTTCGGTGGTTATTTAAACGTGTGATTTAAAGGGATAAAAAAGAAAATTGAACATTGAATTGCCCAGATTTTGGTTGAGTGGCCATCTGTAATCTAGAAGTTATTTTTGATGGAGCAAATCTTCACTCTATTTAAACTATAGACTTATAATGCAGGCAACACGGATGAAAATATGCAATGTCTTTTGGAGAATAATGGAAATGGCAATCAAGACTTTTTGTTCGTTTAGGACCTGGAGGAGATAAAGAAGGAGCTGTCTAAGTCTGGTCAGGAGAAAGCAGTGGAGGAATCCAAGGCGAGTCAGCGTCTGTCGAAGAGAGTGAACCGAATGATCGGACGCATCGATAAGATCATTGTGGAGCTGGAGAAGGACAAAGTCATCCTGGACGGACAGATCGATAGCGGCACTAGTCCCCACGCCGGGTAAGACACCAACACTTACATTCATCATTGAAAAATACAATAAAATCCTCAACGCAGTCTCACTCTTCATTAATTCATTTAAACAACATTTTGATCTATTTGACCTTTTCTTTTTATTAATTGTTTTATTTGGTTAACCTTTATTACTCTAAGGTAATAAAGGTTAATTCTTTTGAGTTGGAACAAGTGGGTAGTTGTGAATAGTTTTTATTGTGTTATAACCTGATTTCCGTGGCTCTTGTAAAGCATGTCAATGAAACATAATCCTCTTCTCATTTAAGAGGACAAATTTGGCCTTTTTGGTTTTTAATCTCTAGAGACATGCATGAACTAGTAAAAACTCAGTTGTAAGAGTTTTAGTGTTGGAGAAAAGGCAGCTGAAGATGTGGGAGTGTCTGGATTACCAGCTTTTATTTTGACAGGGAACAAAATGAACAGTGATGGATTGAGACTTGTACAGAAATGTTAAATAGTAATAAATCAATTTAAACAGTAGTAGCTATAAATATCAGTACCACTTCACAACATAGAGCCTCTTATTAGTGACCCTCAGACTAGAAACCTGGGTGACAGGTAAAGGTAAATGTAAGCTCACTATTTGCCAAGCATCTGGTCACCATTTATCTTTATCTAATGTGTTATAAGAGTTTATTAAAGACCTTCTATAACGTTCTGATAAAACATTTATAAACCTCTTATTGTGAAGTGGTATCAACACCTACTTTTAAACACTTGAAACCGAAGAAACATATAAAAAATGCAAATCTATAACTCTAAATAATAAATTTCAGTAAGTATTAAACTAAATACTGGACAGAAACAGTCTCAGGTTGTGAGGCGAGGCAAGGTAATGTTAGAACACTTGCCTTTACTTTGCTCAAAAACCACTGTCATACTATTTATTTATTATTTATGTAATCCAAATAATGATAATAATATATCATAATCAATAATCTTTTACTTTATACATTATTGTTGAAATCCTGGGTTTGATTATAAATTCTTAAACCATTTTTAATTTTGGTATGCATTCATTTCTCAGTTGTTTATGTAAAAACAGCATCAATTTCAATAAATTCTGGATGATCCTGAGAATTCCTTTTGTTTGATTTATTTTTGTTGCTCTCTTTTTCTTTTGTGCATGAATCTTTCCCAGTTTTTAAGGCCACTATAGACAACAGTAAAATAATGGACCAAGAGGCTGGTGAGGAAGCCAGTGCAGAAGTGAGGGCTGCCTCCAGCTGATTTCCAATACAGAGGCTGCCATTTTGTCAACGGGCCTTTAATGAAAAAAAAAACTGCTGTCTTTAAAGGTCAAAAATACCATTAGGCTAAGAAGAATCAAAACGACACTAAAAAGGAAAATCCGTTAGCCTAAGGATAGCTCATTTAAAATACCCAAAGAGCCGTTTGAACAGAATTTGAATTGAGACAGTGCTATTAGAAAACCGAGGTGGACATTAAATAAAAAAAAAAAAAGCACATTTCTAACCAATACATAAGCAGAATAGAGAACTTTGAACATAATATATAAAGTCATTGCATTCAAATATTAATATGAAGCTAAAGTTGTTGAATTAAGCCAGTGGTTCTCAAACTGAAGTATGAGGCCCCCTGGTGGACCGCAAATGTACTGCAGGGGGATGGCGAGTGAGTAGGCCAAAAGGACATAAAAAGAAATTCAGTTTGAAAATACTAAAAAAATTATTTGTATATCAGTTGTTCTCTGTGGGGTTGAAATGATTATATATTATTAATAAGCAATTTAAAGCCAAATGTTTGTAGTTTATGTTTTATGAATAACATTTTTACAGAAATAGTTCACTTATGGTGCATTCACATGGTCCTTGGGAACTTGGGGAAAAGTTTTTCTGAGTTGAAAAATGCACATGAACACCTGCTAAAGTCAGAACAACAGCTCGGAAACCGGAGTTGCCCGGCATTCCGTGTTGATGTTATTTTTATCATCAACATGGCAAAAGAAAACAAATGAAAGATATTTTAGCAATATCAGTCATTTAGGGATAGGCTCCAGTCACCTGCTATCCCTAACTTAGCAGAGGAAAATGAATGAATGAAAAATGTAATAATATGATAGCCATTGACACATTTTTGTCTTAGTGTCCTTCTCCCTTGTTATGGTTTTCAATAATCCGACTTTCCCGAACTGAAAACACGTGAACACATCGAAGTTGGTATAATGACTTCCTAACTCGGATACGCTTAATCATTTAAAACAGCAGAAGGGTCATTGTAAATGTTCTTTCCACTATAAAACCTGTGTATTTTTTTACTTGTGAATGTAAACACTGTGTGTAATTGATCCTAACATATCTGTCAAAGAACACTGGCTTTAAACAGAACACAAACTGGACAGATAGACGTTCTAATCTCAGTTTCTCACTTGTAACATCACAGTCTAAAGCTCGAGCAGTGACAAACATATATATACATTTGTTTTTGTTGCACTCATCTGAACTTTCACTGAGGATGTCAACATAAGAAGTGACACAGAGCGGACGTCTTCACAGATCTGCTCGTCTGTAGGGATCCCACAGAAGAAGCTAAAACATTAGGTTTTGAAACCTGCTTGAATTGACTTTTAATGTCGTCTTAATGAACCTGTTAGTGACCTGCCTTTATCCTTCTACTCTGGTTGCTCTACTGTAGATGAAATCTTACAATAGGACTCTAGTAGCTGCTATTGAACAATTTCACAGAGGGTTTTTTATTTTGCTACATTCAAAGATTCATTAGACTCTGCATGTTTTACACAGTCATTGTTCTTACACAAAGAGACATAAAGATTCCACAAACTCTTGGAAACGGAAACGGCAAAAAGTACTTAAATATGACTGTGGCAAAGCTGTATGAACCAATGTATCTCCTCACATGTGCTTTGTATAAATTCTGCTTCATAAAAACACAAGTTAGTTAGTTTTTTATTGTGATTCAGCTTGATTTCAAAAGCTATTTTCCCTCACTATTTCTCACCATAGGTTTTCTTCAAACTTATATAGTCAGAGTTGATCAAATCTAATGGAGTTTTTGTAGTTATTCACATGAGAAAATCCTGCTCAGATCACAGTGTATGTGGCTTCTAGTCATTATTAGACCTGTTAATTGTAAATGCTTTTTTTGGTTCATTAAAGAAATGAGCCAGGCTTCACTGAGCTCCTGATTTACTGTCTGTATCTCACTTGAACACTTGAAACTACCTGCAATAAATCTCTGAATTACCTCTGAGTTTTTGTTCTTATAAAAACTCCTATTGTTTCTTATTTTTTTCTTAAACTTATTCACAACCATGGCTGTCAGCAGCTAAGAGGTCACCCTGGTGTGTCTACTGTGAAATCAGCACTTACAGTTCATATTAAAAATATTTAGAGAGATAAAAATGGTGGTACAATAGTATTAGCAGTAGGCATTTGGCTCCACTGAAAGGAGCAGTATCCAGATCATTTCAGTCTGGGTTTGTACATTTAGAAGAAGAACTGGGGCTACTTATGGCTTGGGTGGATTCAACCACTTTTGAAAGTTTAGGTAACATGAAATCATAATCAATAGAGCCTTGAAATTAGACATAAAAACAAAGTGCATGTATGAAGATTAGTATGACTGTGTTTTACCATATTCAATATATTTATCCTTAAAAGGGCAATTAAAAGGCACAGAGAGTAGCAGAGACACAGTATAAAACAACTGTAAATAAAACAACGTACACAAACCCATTGCATGTACATCACCTTTAAAGTGCTGTAGTATTTTCTAATACTATAGCAGGGGTGTCTAAACCTTGTTCCTCGAGGGCCACATACGTAAATATCTATAAAAAAAAGCCTGGGCTACTCACTAATACCCTTGTAATTATCAAGTCTTCAATAGATCTGTCTGGAGTTACTGTGCTTTATCATTCATTCAACGTGATGCAGAATAATGGGACCACTTCAGATCAAAGCCAACGTACAGAGCTGGAGATAAGCTCAGCTGTTAATTATTATTAGTTATAGCCCTAGTGATGATTAATGTCTGGTGAAGTTTGGTTTTTGTTGTCTACTAGATGGCAGTGAGTGATTGTCTTTTTGAAGAAAGTCACTTAGCATTTTAATTTATAATTAATACCTCACTTTTGAAACAGCTTTTCTTTTTATTTTAATTAAACCTTGCCGCTTAACATGGAACTGGTTTTATTCTGGTTTTGACAGATTGGAACCAACTCAGGTAGCCTGTAGTATTCCTTGAGACGGGGAAACGACGCCAGGACTTCTCTGCATGTGTCCTCTTTGAAACTACTATAGACTATAAACTGTTAATTCATTTTCACTCCCAGAATGCAACACAATTTACAGTACTTTACAGTATTTTTAAGAAAATGTCCTGAAGCCCCTAATGTTTCCCGGAATGCATTTCTAGTTCAGTAAGTTACTGTTTTTAATAGGAAACAGTAGCTACTGTCAGGATTTCGCCCTTTTTTAACAGCAATGTCTTATGGCCAGTGCCGTCATGTAGGCTGTGGTCTGCTGGGGCAGCGGTCTGTGCGTGAGGGACACTAAAAGACTCAAAAAGATCATCAAGAAGGCTGGACATGTCGTAGGGGAGGCATGACTGTCGTGTCGGAGAGGATGATGTTGTCCAAAATCAGGACTTTTCTGGACTTTGCCTTCCACCCGCTCCACAAAGTACTGGGCAGCTGCAAGAGCTCGTCTCCTAATAGACTGGCCACTTGGAAACTTGGAAACTCTACATCATGTCAATATGTAATATGGGAATATGGCTCTGCTTCTGACAGACTGGAACCGACTCAAGTAGCCTGATGCTAATGTAGCTAATGATTTTTCAAACTTCCAGTGTTTCTAAAAAAAATATTAACGCACTCAGTAGGTCCCCCTGATCCTTTGCCACCAATTCCACTTGTCCACGATCCCTAGATTTGATTACATTTTTTTTTTAAACTGTAGTTAGTAAGCACACTCAACTGTAATCATTTATGAAAACTTTATTTTAAAGGAACAAACACAAACACAATGAACATTATAATTATAGAACACGGGGAAACTGAACAAACAAAAAAAAAACTGCAAAAAAGTAAAGAATTCTCCCCCTAGTGCTTTTTTTTCCCTTTGCAAGGCCATCTTCTTCAGTCCTGGGCCTGGGATTTTTTTCAAATCTGCCTTGCGTTCGGCTGGGCCAGATGAGGCTCCGGCGGCGGATGAAGGGGCGGTGACGAATGACGGTCCGGTGGCGGATGATCCTTCCCTGTGCTGAATGGGGCTGAGGGGCTGGTTCAGGACTTGTCCGGGAGCGGAGTGCAGACAGGAGTCTGCCGCTGACCCGGGCCAGCTGGAGGTGGTGGGGCCCGCGTCCTCCGCGGCACGTGGCGGTCTATCCGTGTCGTGGACCTGTCACAGGAGGGCACGGAGCAGGTCCTGCACCGAATGTTCACCCTTGCCGGAGCAGAAGGCAAGGAGAAGCCTACGCTTCTGTTTGTTTAGCGCCGGTGGCTCACCGCGAGGTGCTGGCTTAGCTGGTGGCACAGCGGGCACTCTTGCAATGGCATTCTAAAAAGCAAATCAAACTTGTGTAAATAGTAATAAAGCATGCATTGGGACATTTGCCGTTGCCTTTCTCACCGGGCACATAGGAAATGAAGGAACAGAAGGAACACAACAGAATTTTTTTTTTTTTTTTTAAATAAAAGGGAAAAAAAGAAACACACTATAGCCTCAGATCAGACGAGACAACCAGCAGAATTTAAGCATATTACTGTGGAAAAACAAAACAAAGAAGGAATCCCTCAGACATGAATTCAGATAACGAGTTTTGATTTAATAGATACATACAAAGCACTATGACACGGGCAGGTGGGGGCAAGTTGAGGGTCCTCTCCAAATCAGCCACTGTAGCAGATGTCTAAAGGGAAGAGACAAAATGGTTTGTTAGCCATGTAAGATTATCTCACAGAGAAAAGAGCAGAGCCCAGCTCCTCTTGATGAAGCGGATCCTGGGAAGGGTTCAGACTTGAGCCCAGCTCCCGTCCGTACACCTCCCGGGTTCCCGGCTACAGCGGGGGCAGTTGCTGGGTCTTTTCGTAAAGACCGGATTTGTAGCATCCGTTAGCCTTCTGGCTACACCCAGAACGAACGTGACAGTGTGCATCGCCATTCTTGAAATAATATATTTTAAGAATAACTATTTGACCAGCATTTGGCTTATTAATATCATTTAAGTTAAACTTTTAACAATTCTCCCCTAAGATGCTTAAAATTGGTTATAAATAGCCTTAAATTACAACATTAAAAAAACGGAAAGTGGACAGGCTCCCAAATCCCCACATACTAAGAAAACACCAACAACTTTCATGCCATACACAAAACACACAAATATTAACAAAAGTTTAAAAAATAAATAAATAAATAAAATTACTTGTTGAATGTTATTTCTGCCAAATAGTGCAGCACAATTTGCACAAGCTAATTGCTAAAGCTAACTGCTAGATTTACTGATTAGCTTGTATTCAACAATAGTAAATCAAATACGATTACATTATTAAGCAAACATTACCCCCCAAAATTAGAATGTGCTTCAACTTACCGCGTGAATTATCCAATGCGTTGGACTGACAATAGTATTCCTTGAGACGGTGAAACGACGCCAGGACTTCTCTGCATGTGGTCTGTGCCTGAGGGACACTAAAAGACTCAAAAAGATCATCAAGAGGGCTGGACATGTGGCAGAGGCATGAGGCAGAGTTAAAAGTTATGTATGTAAATGTTTACAGTAGGTATGTTTTGCGGTGATTGTACATTGTGTAATTGTCCCTTTGGCCTTGTGTCAGCCACAGCAGAGTAAGCCAACCTACAGAGAAGTAGCGCCCCTCAGTGGTAACAGCTGGTTATAAAACTAATATGCTTTGCAAGTTTGGCTGCATACATGAAGGGGCACATTTACGGTGAAATTGAATAAAAGCGCATTTAAAAACGACCCAGTTTGAAGGTAGACCAGCGTGTGTACCATTTTGTAATATTCATTGATGAATAAATAAGGACATATGCCCAGGCCAAGGATTTTCTTTGAGAGAGCTGTTGAAAATAACAACAAATAAATATATAAAAAAAGGTAAGGTAAAAAGATTTTTTTTTTTTTTCGCTTTTGCTTACCGGACATTGGCCAAGTGGCCAATGTCCAGGGCCGGCACGTGATATTGAGTTTGGTAAGTGAGCAGCGCTCGGACTCGAACCCGCAAAACTTCGAGCTCGGCTGTATCCGGGGCGCTGCGCTCTAACCACAACACCACGCGCCGGTCGAACGCGGTTACGTAATTTAGTAAATTTATCTTCGTCCGTTTCGACAGAGTGGAACCGACTCAGGTAGCCTGTAGTATTCCTTGAGACGGTGAAAAGACGCCAGGACTTCTCTGCATGTGTCCTCTTTGAAACTACTGTAGACTATAAACTGTTAATTCATTTTCACTCCCAGAATGCAACACAATTTACAGTACTTTACAGTATTTTTAAGAAAATGTCCTAAAGCCCCTAATGTTTCCCGGGAATGCATTTCTATTCTATTTCAGTAAGTTACTGTTTTAATAGGAAACAGTAGCTACTGTCAGGATTTCGCCCTTTTTTAACAGCAATGTCATGGCCAGTGCCGTCATGTAGGCTGTGGTCTGCTGGGGCAGCGGTCTGTGCGTGAGGGACACTAAAAGACTCAAAAAGATCATCAAGAAGGCTGGACATGTCGTAGGGGAGGCATGACTGTCGTGTCGGAGAGGATGATGTTGTCCAAAATCAGGACTTTTCTGGACTTTGCCTTCCACCCGCTCCACAAAGTACTGGGCAGCTGCAAGAGCTCGTCTCCTAATAGACTGGCCACTTGGAAACTTGGAAACTCTACATCATGTCAATATGTAATATGGGAATATGTATCATGTTAATATGTAAATAGATTGTTAGGGATATCATTGTTTATCGTTAAGTTATATTCTTTAAAAAGAAACTTCTATTGTCTGTCGGTTGCGTGTTTGTAACAAAAATAATTTCCCTTTGGGGATGAATAAAAGTAATTCTCATTCTGAATCAATATCGTAAAATCATCATAAAAGCTATATGTATTTTGTATATTTATGATATTATTATGTTATTTTATTGTTTAAAATGTTTTTTAAAGAAGGATTAGAGTAGCTGGCTGTAAAGCACAGCTAATGCAGATAAAAAAAAAATAATAATAATAAGTTTTATTTATATAGCGCCTTTCTAGAGCTCAAGGACGCTTTACAATAAACAATAAACAAACAACAGTAAGGACAATTAACAAAGAGAGCAGACAGAACAACAATAGGCAAATGAGATCGCAAATACAGTAAAAAAAAAAAAAAAACACTAAGAACTGTAACATTCAGAAAAAAGAAAAATAAATAAAAGTCAACATCCTGAAGAAAAGAAGTTTGCTCTGCCCCCTAGTGGTGAAGGTTGCTGTATAACTTGTTGATGATTTTAGAAACCAATTAGGCCTATACATCAATTAAAACACACAGCACATCTTTTTAGGCGTGTTAATTAGTAATAAACAATAACTTTCTCATTGACTGACAACAAACGTGGCGTGACAGGTGTAGTCATGGTGATGCTGGCTTTATTTAAGCGCGCAGTCTAACGTTCTTTTACATTTCTCGTTCACTTGAGCGACCGATTGCCACGCAGACCCGACCGCTCAGCTCGATCCTCGATTTTCTTCTGGAAAATCACTGACTTCACTGAAAGTTGAACCAACTCAAACTGAACCATGGCTCATGCTGGTTTATGGCGCGAGACTCACCTGCTCACCCTCAACATCTGTAGCTTGGATGACCGCTTTGGTAAAATATTATAAGGATTATATTTTCTTTCTGGAAAAAAATAAATAAATAATTGAGTAATAATAGTTAATACAATTGGGCATTTATTTATGGGAAGAAGTAATAGTGGAAAAATTAGGAAAAAAAGTTAAATCTGATGATTATTAAAAGTTTGCAAAACTTGTTGAATTTAACATTAAAAGTATAGGGCCAAGATGGCGCCGAGGAATAAAGTACTTCATCAGTTTTGGTTGTGTGGCTGAAATTCCCAGCTCCCCTCTTATACAATAAATGTCTTCAATCAATTTTATGTGGACAAGACTGCTTATGCTCTATTATTGTCTAATTATGTCCTCATTTGCATTGCTCCATGTCTTCATTATTAAGACATGATGCAGTGGCTCAGTGGTAGAGTGGTATAATAATAATAAGCCATATTAATATGATTAAAAATGTTGAAGTGTTGCCTAACTGTATATGGCTTGTTTAGATATTATAATACAATAATATGATCCCTAGCAATTAGTGGACTCATTATGATTTCTCATGAGAGCAGTCATCTTAAGTGTCATGTATTTAAATACTTAAGGACAATGTTGATGTTCAGTCTGTGATCCAGTCTCTCTGACCAGTGCTTGTTTGTTTCTCTTTGTAGCTTCTCTACCTCTGCTATCTACAGTTCTGGAGCTGAGGATCACCAACCTGAGGAACCGTCCTCTGAGCAGCACCGGCATCAGCTCGATGAGGGACACTTGCCTGAGCCTTTTCTACAGCTTTTTAACTGGTTCCTCTAACTTCCCACATATTCCCTACAGAGGCTCCTTCCGGACAGTAACCCTCTTCTCACCTTTTCAGGTGGACGAGGATTTTAAGCTCTTTGAAGGAGGCAGGCCGAGCTCGAGAACACCAGGCCATCTCCTCTGATGGAGCAGCCTCCCGGTCTGATGCATCCCCCGGTGGGCTCTGCCTCTCAGACTCTGCTGATGCCTGCTCACACCGAGTGGCTCTCAGGCCTGAGACTCACTTTCATGTGCCGCCTCCGCAGAGTGACTTGGGAGGACTGGAGCGTGACCAGAGTCATCTCTCCTGTGTACCACACTGATGGTACCAAGCGGCACAACCACTGGAGAGTGACAGACTACCACACTGACGGTCACATGCTTATGTCTGTCCTCTGTCGCTTTGTTAATACTTCTTGGCGACTTGCAGAGAAGCCAAAGAAGAGGAGACGCTCTGAGGAGGACGACAGCGACTCCACTCCACCTCAGGAGAAACACATCAGAGTGTGAAACCATATGTTTGTGACAAACTTTAGAAAGAGTCACTCTTTTTTTGATGTTGTTCATTTTATTTTGCCAGGTGTACTACACAGAGTCAACAGTCAGACAACAAGGACTGGAGCAGGTGTCGGCTACAGTCAAGATACAGCATGAAAAAAGAAAATCCCTCTCACATCAGTCCCTCAGTGCATTTGACCCTTGTCTCTCAGTTTGTGTGTTATCCAGAGAGAACAGAAAGAGACACAATGAAAGAAATGTACAAACAGGTAACGTATGTAATGATGGTTATCAAGTTTTTCTAAACTTGTATTTTGTATGTCTTCAGGCCCAGTGCCAGTCAGCTGCTGTTTAGCACCAACTCCTTGACAGCTGCAAAAAGCAAAAGTAAGAAACTACCTACATGTGGCAAACAAACCATGAGCAGTCATTGGACTTATGGACGGATCTGATTTAAGCCTTATTTTGTGTATTACAGAATACTTACAGCCTCCAGTCTGCATTCCCAACATTACATCTGTTTGTTTCAAAACAGAAGTGCTGGTAACGTTTTAATAATGTTGTCTTAGTGTCTGTGAAGGTTGTTAGTCATCCAGGACATCTTGAAAAAAAGGTTTAAATAAAAGCATCAGTTTTCAAGGTGAAGACGTTTCGTCTCTAATTCCAAGAGACTTTATCAATTCTGAGATCCACAGGTAAGAGAGCTGAGCTTATATCTCTAGAGGGAGGAGTTTCTCCTGAAACCAAACCTGATGGGTCAGTCTGTTGTTCTCACAGTCGTTGGTCATGAAATGGAAGTGTGACTCCTGATGTGGGAGTTGTTAAGGCTCAGGAGAGTCGATAGTGACACTGCTCCATTCAGGTGCTGTGTTTATTGTTCTAGGGTGAGGCTCTTTTGTTTTAGGTTTCAGAATACTGTTATAAATACTAGGCAACATGAATCTGAGGCCACCTCCTCTGTTCAACGAGGGCTTTTCCATTTTCACAAAATGGCTTCCTTCACCCTCTCTCAAACACCTCTCTCAAACCATCTGGCCTCTCTGGCCAAGATTCAGACATTGCTGTCCTCAAAGGAATGTCCTTTCTCTTTGAGGACTGCAGACTCAGGTCCACCAAATAAACTACATTACTCTGATTGTGGGGATCTTGTCTTTAGGATGGACCAGTTTTTTGACGCAGTGTGTTCCCTGGTTTAAAGTGGACTGGAATGTTTCAGGGAAACTCCTCCCTCTGAGATATAAGCTCAGCTCTCTTACCAGTTGATCTCAGAATTGATAAAGTCTTGGAATTAGAGACGAAACATCTTCACCTTGAAAACTGAGTTCAGATGCTTTTACCTAAACCTTTTTTTTCAATGTTGTCTTAGACCTATGCTTTTTTCGCTGGTAATACCTACATCTAATATAACATGTATTGTTTGACAGGAGGCCGGCTCGAACATCCTCGGCCAGCTCCGGTCTTTCTGTGAAAAGTCTGCATGCCCTCCCGTGTTACTGTGGGTTTTCTCCGGGTACTCGGCTTCCTCCCACCGCCACTTTGTTTCCAGAACCATGAGGGAGGAGCACAGTGCGAAAGAATGCTTTCTTTAAAAAAGGTAACATTTTGATAGTTGGTAGTAGTTCAATATGTTATAGTAGAGTCTCAATATGTATATGTATTTTTGTCTTTGTAGATTTCTGAAAGCTTTCTGCTGCAGAAGCATGGGGCACTGAAATGAACACTGCCAGAAGAACAGTGTGGTGCAAATAAATTTAACACATCTAAGAAGAAGCCAGAGCTAACAATTTTAAATATTTAATAAAGTAAAATGAAGTTTGAGATTCAATACAATTTGTCTTCCTTCAGCGTTATCACAATGTTAGATAATGAAAACCTCAAGACACTTACAAATCATACATAACTGGGACTGTAACAAAATTTATAAATGTATCTCTTTATTATTACATGTATAAATCCCTCAGGTCTGAACAAATATTCAGCAATTTTATTATGACATTTATTTGTAAACAGATATATGTATTATTGATAGCAACACACCACTGACTAATCATATGCATTGTAACTGTAAGAAATGTTCACTTATTTCACCGCTAGATGGAGCCAGTGTACTTAAGATACATGTGAGAATGTATATTTGGCTCATATCCTTTTTCTAAATTTAGATTTATTTTCCTATTTATTTATTTATTTTACATGTACAAGGCCATAAGAGTCATAATAGTTAATTTTGAACAAATATTAAAATTAAAGAACGTAATAAAGTAAAGTACAAGTTGCAGTTAATCGGTTTGTTTACTGGCAGACCAAAGTGGTATGTAAATGTTTAATGTGTAAATGTGTAATTTTGTGTTTATTTGCATATGAAACATGCTTATGTTATATTTTGTTTGCTAGTTCTACGGTGTAAATTGTGAATATTTAGGTGCAAGAATACAGTAAACATTAGTAAAAAGAACTCGTGTCTCTCGTGTAACAGTGGAAAATCCGGCATAGTAGAACACTACGCTGCACAAGTCAAGATAAAGTTAACAAGTGAAAACTAAGCAAGCAAACACTCAAGTTTGTGTCTTGAAGTAGTACAAGCACTTGTAAACTAGATTTAAAATCCAACAGATACCAAGCGTAAAGAACAAAGTAAATTCATATTCTGCTCAAGAAAATATAAAGCTGCAATTTACAGTGAAAATGGCAGATGAAGATAAGGGCACAGTACAACCAACTGATGAAGACAGTGCAGAGCTTGATGCTCATGATGATGAAGATGTGGAGCACACAAACAAAGCTACTCAACAGTCCTTAGTATAAACTGATAACACACATCCAGAAGATCTTCGCAAAGCCAGCGAACACGCACACTCACTGAAAAGGGTAAATCTCTAAAAGAAGCTAAGTGAGTTAATAAAAGATTTTGATCGTCTTTACAAGAAATGGAAGTACCATATAAACTGTTTCAGAAGATTTATAAAAGGTAAAGACGTGGAAATAACTGCTGAAGCTGTGAGTACAATAGATGCATTTGAGTCAGACATCTGTAAAACATATGTTGAGATAAGAAAGATCAAAAGTCCTCACAATGAAATAAGAAGGTCTATTAGTCATGCTGCCAAAGCTAAGGCACAGTGTCTTCTAGAAGAAGATGGCACTCCAGAAGATATCCTGGCCAGATTTGGAGTCAGTGTTTGAAAGCCGTGCTAGCAGTGTCTCTTCAGGGACAACCTGCAAATCAAAGGCCATGTCTAATGTGTCTAAGCGGTCATCCTTAGGCACAATACAACAAAGGCAAGAAGCTGCAGCTGAGGTAGCAGCCTCAGAAGAAGTCATTAAAATAATGAAAACACAACATCAACGTGAGGAAGAAATCAGAGAACTTGAAGTAGAGGATGCAAGAAAAGAGCACAATTCCTAACAGAGAGCACAACAATAAAAACAAAGTTGGAAGAAAAGAGAAAAGAAGTAGAATTTCTAAAGGAGATGCAAAAGCATAATGCAGCACAAGCAAGGCTAAAGGTGTATGCTGAAAGCATTAACAGTGAGAATGAAGACAAGTCTGTTTTACACTTACAAATTAAGAAAGACAGTTCCATCTTACCATTAAGTTTTCCAAATGTTTATTCTAAACCATTCTTTCCATCTGAAGTTCCTACAAGCTACCAAGCTCCTTTTCAAGCGTCTGTGACTCAATCCGCAGCTCCTCTAAGGAACAAGATGCCTCTATTGATCTGGTGAAAACACTTGCTGAAGCTTTAACTGCTAACAGAATTCCAATTCCTGAGCCTGCAGTCTGTACAGGTGATCCACTGCTGTATATAGATTGGAAGCCGTCCTTTCAGACATTAGTTGACCGTAAAATTCTGCCAACACAAGAAAAGCCATTCTTTTTGAGAGTATGTTGGAGGTTCAGCAAAGCAAGCTGTTGATGGTCACTTTTTAGTTGGAACAGACTCAGCATATCTTGCAACCTGGGAAATACTTGAAGATAGATTTGGAAATCCATTTGTAATAGGCAAGTCATATTGTGACAAGATACAGCTGTGGCCAAAAATCACCACCAAAGACAGTGAAGATCTACGTGAGTTTGCAGACTTCTTAAGCAGTGTTGAGTCAGCAATGCCCTATGTACAAGGTTTACAAGTACTGACTGTGTTGAAAATATGAGAATTGCAGCAAAGCTACCAGATTGGCTAAGTGCACGCTGGAATAGGACAGTGACAGAGTCCCAAGATGAACACAAAATGTTTCCTGACTTCAGCCATTTTGTCAAATTTCTAAACAAGGAAGCAAGAACTGCCTGCAATCCTATTACCTCATTGCAAGCATTAAAGCCATCTGACACAGATCACAAACATTTCATTAAAGACAAGGTAAGAAGAAACCACACACCTAATGCCAAAACACTAAGGACAAGCACCAACGAAAAGACAAGTATGGAATGTCTCTTTGTAAGAAACCAGGTCATGCACTTCACAAATGTAGGAAGATAATGAAAAAAACTGTTGAGAAGAGAGTTTGCTCAGTCTGAAAGGCTGTGCTTTGGCTGTCTTAAGTCTGGCCATAACTCCAAGAATTGTAGTTCCAGAAGTGTATGTGATAAATGCCAAAAGGCACACCCAACATGTCTACATCAAGACAGACAAAAAAGAGACAGAGACAAACCCCCCAAAAAATGAAGAACATCCACAGAGTAGTCAAGAGAAAATGTGTCTAATCCTCAAGAACCAGAGTCCAAACATGTCACATCGAACAGAGTTATACAACAAAAGGCACAAGGTTGTACCTCCCCAGTCATTCCAGTCTATGTATCCACTATAGACAACCCGGAGAAAGAGAAGCTGGTGTAGACCCTGCTTGACACTCAAAGCGACACCACTTTCATCTTAAAAGACACAGCTGAGTCACTCAACACCATTTCTGAACCAGTAAAGCTCAAATTTTCCACAATAACATCCAAAACAAAGATTGTTTCCAGCCACAAGTTAAATGACCTACAAGTGATAGGCATAAACTCAGAAACAAGAATCAAGTTGCCAACAACCTACACCAGAGACTATATTCCTGTCAACAGATCTCATATTCCCACACGCAAGACGGCAGAGAATTGGTTTTATCTGAAGCATTTATCAAAGGAAATGGCTCCCAAACTTGATTGTAAAGTTGGACTACTCATAGGCTATAACTGACGGGAGGGTCAGAAAAGTCAAGCTTCTTCTTAGTGACTCTACTCAAGACGGCAAAGGGACATACAACTATGACTGTTATAGAAACACCATTCACAAGACTATTCTTTTACTTGAAGCTGAGTAATATTGGCAAATGCTAAGTTTATTGTGATAACTTCTATTATTTATTTATTTTTTTATTGTGTTAACTTCTATTTTTTAATTCTCTTGTGTAACAGTTGACAATTCGGCTTATGCATTATTATTATTGTTATTATTATTATTATTATTATTATTATTATTATTATTATTATTATAGGAATAAACTGAACACAAATGATTTAATATATTTAAGCATTATTATACAAACAATATATAATATTTGGGATATTAAGACTTAAAGGTCTATGAAAGTATTATCTCTAGATGTCTCAAATGCCATTTCCTGTGAAGTAAATATTAATATTTGTTGGAGCTTTCTTGTATGAATACTTCAGTTCTCTTTCTAAATTAAGTCACCATTTAACCATAAGAGAAAATGTGATTTCATAATCACTGCATTATAAAGGTAATTGTTCTCAAAAGCTTTAAAGATTATGTGTGAAATGAAATAGAAACTTTTAGTTCCAATCTGTCACCATTAATGTTATTAGGCTGCTTCATTGTATCTTTCTGTGTTTTTATTTGTGACCTACAGATGGCGGCATTGATCCAAAGTTTGGTTCAGCTTGTCCACACTGACCTGTAAACATGACTCCATCACTGCAGATATTGAAGAGTATTCAGTATTAAGTTTAAGTTCCACATTTTTACTGCACGTGTTTCTCACTCTTATCTAATTTTTATCAAAGACAGCATACAAACCAGCCATGGAAGAAAAATTGATTATTTGGGCAGCAGTAGCTCAATGGGTAGAGCAGTTGTTGTTCCACCAGAAGGTAGGTGGTTCGATTCCTGCTCTCCCTACAGTTCATACTGTCGTTGTGTCCTTGGGCAAGACACTTAACCCATTTTGCCTCCAGTGGCTGTAACACTGGTAATTACTGTAGAACGATGTAAGTCACTTTGGATAAAAGTGTCAGCTAAATAAATAAATGTAAATCATTTATGAGATTCCTGCTACAACATTTTACGTGTTTATTACAACGGGGACGCTACTATAAAGAAATGTTGGATAGAGTTAATTAGAAATGCTTTGTAACTTGCTATGTGTGCACAAGTATATCCTTTCTGTTAATGTTTTATTTAATTTTTTATAAATAAAATAAATTTAAATCTAATTTATTAGCATGTGTTGCGATTGCTAAAGGCTATTGAAGTAATCAATCCGGTAGCCTCCTTATATTTTGTAAACCTACAGTTCAAAGTCCAGTCCCAGCAGTAGGACTAGGAGTCTCCATAGATCCAGCAGTGGGTTCTTTTTCTAACTTCGCTCGGTGTTTCACTATGGGAATCGCTTTGGGCGTGACCAACTACGGAAGCTCTTATGACACCACGTCTATCTCAGACAGACAGGTCGACCTGTGATCAGGCTCCGCCCCCACCAATATCACTCAGGTCGACCTCTCCCAAACTCATTCGCGCTTTCTTCCCGTGAGGGACTACTAGCTCTCTTAGCACTTCCTACATCCTTGCTGGTTGTTCGCTAAACTGTTCATCAGGCGGACCGTCATTGGATCACGCCACCGAACGCGACATCAGTTGGACTGGATAGTGTTGAGTGACATCGTATTCGGAATAGTGTCCACGTCAAGGTGAGCTATTCTGTTCTAAATATCGCATATTATATCGCTATAAAAGCTTCAGGCTTCACGCGTTAAGGCGAGCGTCTATAGGGCTTACTACCCTTCGAGATCCAGACTAATGTGTTGTGACGAGTCTACTCTTTCTACTCTTCAGCCATCATGTCTTCGGTCATTACCCCCGCCAAAGGGAATGATTCGAAGAACAGGGAGGTTGCATCCCGCCCGTGTCCATCTTCATGTGGAGCAACCATCTCGGGCAGGGACCCTCACCCAATGTGCATTGTGTGTATGGGCCCAAAACACGCTCAAACGTTGCTTGCGGACCCACAGACGTGCGTTAACTGTGCTGCTATGCCAGTTAAAATTCTGGAAAGAAGGCTGAGAGTTGCGTTGGCTAACCGACAGGACCCATGTCTGTCAGGAGCTGCCGCGAAACCTAGGGCTACGGACCATCAACCGCGAGCTACCTAGCTGGGCGGACATGATGGAAGCCGAATCCTCAGAGATGCCTCCTCTGTTTGAAGGCCTTCTTACACAGGAGGAGGAGGGACCGGGTGACGCAGATAGCGATGCTATTTCTGACCTCCTCGACTTGGACATGGACGAGAAGGAGGAGGAGGACAACTCTCCCTTCCCCGTCCAACAGTCTAGACCGCCAAGCACGACTGACTCTGCCTCGCAGGTAGACAGTAACCTGTACGAGGTGTGCAAACGAACCGCGGCTAAGCTGGGCCTAGCTTGGCCCGCGGTGCAAGATGCAGAGGGATCTGAGAGGGACCTTTATGATGGAAAAAGGCTGCCGCCTGCTCAACCCACCGCTAGACAACTCCTGCCCGCTGTGCCTGCTTGCATGAAAGAGATGTCTCGCCATTGGTGCAGCCCCTTTAAGAGCAAGCTCCCGGCCAAGGGACTTGCGAAGCTGAAGATTCAAGGGATGGGAGAGCTGGGGTTGACCGGACCCCCAGCGGTAGAGTCTTCAGTGGCCTATCATCTCCATCCGAATCGACGCTCTATTTCCGCCTCCTCGCAGATTTCGCTGCCGAACAAGATGGAACGCCTCAGGCGTCCGTCTATCAGAACATGTATAAATACGCGGCACAGTCAGTGTGCTCGCTGAATGCAGTGACTTTACTGTCAGCATATCAGGCAGAGATTCTGGAGGAGATGGGGCGACAGCTGGATACAGGAGTGCCGAACCCAGCACTTTGGGACGAAATATGTGTGGTCAACGATTTAATTGTCCGCTCTTCCCGTGGAGCGGTCCAGGGGTGTGGCCGGGTGATGGGCCTGGCCGTGTCAGGTGAGAGAGCGTTATGGCTAAACCTGTCAGGACTGAGTGACGCTCAGAAAGCGAAGGTGATGGACGCTGCGTACGACCCAACAAAAGGTCTGTTTGGTCCAGCTCTCGAAAAGATGAGAGAAACCAGCACCCTCAGAAAACAAGAGGATGAAGCTTTCAACCTCTGTTTGCCACGCAAGCCAGCACAACAACCACCCGCTCAGCCAGCGCGACAGAGCTTTACAGCATCCGCTGCGGCGAGAGGGAGACAGACAGGGGCTAGAAACATGGGGAAAGCATTCATTTGCGGCCGCGGCGGCTAGAAACCGTCCACTCCACCCCGAGGAACGGAAGAAAAAGCGTGCGACCTAACACACGCATGTTCCCCTGCACTTCTCTCTCCGCCTGCAAAGAGAAGGAGGGTTTCCATCCCGGGTCTGAGTTCAGTAAGGGCCCTCACTGTGAGTTCTCCTCAGGTTCAGAAACATGAGGAAATTGTTCAACAGTGTCACCAAGCACTCACAGGGTGTTTTCAAACGCCTGTCAGTTCAGGGGAATTCACAATAAAGAATGCACTATCGCATCCAAGCCACGAGCTAAGGGCGAGGTGCTCCCCAATCTCAAAACACAAATCAATAAATGTTTCAATATCGCAGCCAGGCAGACAGCCGAGGGCGATATTTCACATAAATCCCAAAAAGGTAAATCGCGCCTCCCTAGCGTCACCACTAGGGAGAGCGCACGCCCTTCCAGTGGGGGCCAGCACAGAGACGGTAATGACGTCATCAAGGTGCGCTCCCGAGGAAGAAGTATACAAAGGACCTCTTGCGCCCTGCATACTCAATTGGCGCGCATGCGCAGCACACCCATGGGTTTTGAACACGATTTCACCGGGGGTACAGACTTCAATTTGCCATGAAACCACCCAGATTCAATGGTATGATAGTCTCAGTGGCCGAGGGAGAGTCAGCTCGCGTCCTGGCAGCCGAGATCAACACGCTTTTAGACAAAAGAGCGATCAGAGTGGTGCCAGAAGAAGCGAGCCGTCAGGTTTTTACTCCCGTTATTTTGTGATCCCAAAGAAGGGGAGCACGGCCCTGCGTCCAATCTTAGATCTTCGTGTGTTAAACAAGCACCTAAGAAAATACTCATTCAAAATGCTGTCACACAAATCGCTTTGTTGGGCAATCCGCAGAAATGACTGGTTCGTGACGATAGATTTGTCAGATGCTTATTTTCACATAGACGTTTACCCGTCTCACAGAAAATACCACAGGTCTGCATACCGAGGCACCGCTTACGAGTATCAAACTATTCCGTTCGGGCTGTCTTTAGCTCCGAGGGTTTTCAGCAAATGCGTGGAAGCGGCTCTATTCCCATTGAGAAACAACGGGATAAGGATATTGTCTTACATAGACGATTATCTGATATGCTCCTCGTCAAGAGGGCAAGCGATCAGAGACGCAGACAGGGTGTTAATTCATCTCAGCAACCTGGGATTCAGAATAAATATGAAAAAGAGCCGTTTAGAGCCCTCTCAATACACGGAATACCTGGGGCTCAGTATAAACTCCCTCTCTTATCGAGTCACTCTGACAGAGGGGAGAATAAAATCTTTCCCTCAGTGTCTCTCCCGTTTTCAGACGGGGAAGGTAGTCCAGTTCAGACTATGCTTGTGGATGCTGGGTCTAATGGCCTCAGTGATTTCGGTAGTACAGCTGGGACTTCTCATAATGAGAGATTTTCAGCGCTGGGTCGCGCACCTGCGTCTGTGTCCTCGGCGACATCTCAGTCGACCGTTGAGAATAACTCAGGGGTGCGTCAGGGCGCTCAGACAGTGGGAAAGCCCCGCGACGCTCAGAACGGGGATTCCCTTGGGGGCAGTGACGTCAAGAGGAGCAACGCTGGGGAGCAACGCTGATGGGCAGAGCTGTAAATGGCGTGTGGGCTCCACATCTGATTCACAAGCACATAAACTACTTGGAGCTGCTAGCTGTGTTTCTAGCTCTGAAACATTTTTTGGGCTTCATAATGGGCCAGCACGTGTTGGTGAAGACAGACAATTCAACAGTAGTTGCCTATATCAATCGGCAGGGGGGCACACGCTCTCTTCAACTACATCAGTTAGCAAAAGAGCTAATCATGTGGTGCAACTCAAGGTTTTTATCCATCAGAGCGACCCATGTTCCAGGAATACTGAACAGGGGAGCAGATCTACTGTCCAGAGGAAATCCTCTATACGGAGAGTGGAAACTTCATCCACAGGTGGTGAAGCAGATATGGCAGAGGTACGGTCAGGCGGCCGTAGATCTCTTCGCCTCGCAGGAAAACGCCCAATGTCCTCTTTATTTCTCTCTAGCAGACGGGAAAGCACCATTGGGTATGGATGCACTAGCTCACCCATGGCCAAAGGTACTGCTGTACGCATTTCCTCCTCTGAGCCTGATTTCACCCACGCTAGCCAGAGTGGGTGAAATGGGGTTGTCACTCATTCTGATAGCTCCACATTGGACATCCAGACATTGGGTGGCAGAGATAGTTCAACTGCTCTCAGGGCAGTCGTGGCCCCTTCCTCCCCGGTAGGACCTTTTGTCTTAGGCGGAGGGGGGGGGGGGATTTACCATCCTCACCCAGACAGGATAGCTCTCTGGGACTGGCCCGTGAGAGGGGGAATCTGAGTGCAGCAGGTCTGCCTCCATCAGTCATACACACTACAGTGTGCCAGAGCTGCTTCTACTCGCTCACTTTATACCAATAAATGGCGAGTTTTTGAAGAATGGTGTGAGAAAAGCTGTATTGTCCCTTATCTATGCTCAGTAAGGGACATATTATGTTTTCTCCAGGATATGCTGGATAAAGGAAGGGCTTTTTCGACTTTCAAGGTATATTTAGTAGCGATTTCTGCTTGTCATGTCGGGTTTGGTGACAAGACACCAGGCCAGCACCCTCTGATAAGTTTAAGTTTATGAAGGGGGCACGACATAAGAGGCCAGTAACCTGGAAGATGGTCCCTATTGTGGGATTTATCTACGGTTTTAGAGGCCCTTTGTCAACACCCTTTTGAGCCGTTAGAAGGCATAGGGTTGAAGTTTCTCTCTCTCAAAACTGCACTGCTTGTAGCACTGGTGACAGCTAAGCGTGTGAGTGACTTACAGGCCCTGTCGGTCAGCCCGTCATGTTTGCAGTTTTCTCCAGGGTTCACAAAGGTTTCCTTTTGCCCGAACCCTGCTTTCATACCTAAAGTGGTAGATCCATATTACAGATGTCATACTTCGGAACTTACAGCTTTCCACCCTCCTCCGTTTTCTTCTCTGGAGGATCGGAGATTGAATTCATTGTGTCCAGTAAGTGCACTTCGTGCATATATGGAGAAGACAGCAGGTTTCAGAAAAGATGACCAGTATTTTGTGTCCTGGGCTACTCCTCATAAAGGGAAGCCGTTGTCACGTCAGCGACTGTGCCACTGGATTGTAGATGCTATTTCTCTAGCATATAAATGCAGAGGATCTCAGCCTCCGGAGGGCTTAAGGGCCCACTCCACTAGGGGCATGGCTACATCATGGGCCCTGCTTAAGGGAGTGTCGGTTCAGGATATCTGTGCTGCGGCAAGTTGGGCTACGCCGCACACTTTTGTGCAGTTTTACAGACTAAATGTATCTGAGCCATCACTAGCACATGCTGTGCTAGGAGCCGACAGGTCAGGACCCTCATAATTTGTGCAACGTAAATTGTGCAATCCGGGAGTGGTCTATATCTCCCATAGTGAAACACCGGCGAAGTTAGAAAGAACGATGGGTTACTTAACGTAACCCCAGGTTCTTTGATAACAGAGTGAGGTGTTTCACCAACACTCCCTCCTTGCATAGGAACGGGAAGAAATCTCTCTGGAATGAGTTTGGGAGAGGTCGACCTGAGTGATATTGGTGGGGCGGAGCCTGATCACAGGTCGACCTGTCTGTCTGAGACAGACGTGGTGTCATAAGAGCTTCAGTAGTTGGTCACGCCCAAAGCGATTCCCATAGTGAAACACCTCACTCTGTTATCAAAGAACCTGGGGTTACGTTAAGTAATACATCGTTCTGTGGTTGCTGGAGTTCACTTTGACACGAGGGTTTCAAAAGATTGATAAAGATACAAGGCACTGCATGGGAAGAGTTCTCAGTATTTACTGGGTCTCCTGCTGCTTACAACAAAGGCTTTTACAAGGTCAAAATCATTTTCATTCGTCTTGTAAAGTTCATTCTTAACAGCTGCTTTACTTAGACACTGACTTATACCATATGAATTGGAAGTTACTTGTAGTACAGACATTTGAGTGAGTTCATGGTGCTGGAGGTTGTAAAGCAGACAGAAACAATGTGTAAAAGAAAAGCTGCTGTGTACTTCAGTTGTCATAATTGTCACTGTATCTCTGGCGTGTTTCAGACTAATGCCTACACATGCTAATTCATTTCACAAACTTGTGCAAACTTCCAAGTGTGCAGCTCAACAGAAGCTATAACACACCACCACATGGTGTTATGGGAATTGTACATCTCCATTAATATTATATATTATGCTCTCACTCTTGCTCCAGTTCATATGCTTATCCACATACAAGTATGACTTATATCTTTAGCTGTATCTCCTGGTGGCGCCAGGCTAATACAAACAATACAAAGACATCACTTTGCACTACATCTAATCATTGTCCAGGACTCTGTCCTGAACACTTAGTGACACACATCTATGACTGACATGTCAGCTCAATACACGTCCATCCACGACCCTGGAGCTGAGAGGCGGGCATAATGTACACCTATAAAAGCTTCATGTGTTGTTTACATCTTTAAGCAAAACCCTCCGTGTACCATTGTTATCGGGAGTCCGTTTTGTTTCTCTTTGCAAAGATTAAAACTGTCTATTATTTTCAAATCATATACCGTCTCCATCATAGAGGCTCCACTGTGAGGCAAGAAGAAGGTGGTATTTGGTGCTGGAGCCTGATGTTAGAGGCTGGAGCCTGATGTTATAGACTGGAGGTGATGTTAGAGGCTGGAGGCTGGAGCCTGGAGGCTAGAGGATGGAGGCTGGGAACCTGATGTTAGAGGCTGAAGCTGAGGCAGACTGTTAGAGGTGATGCAGATGGACTTAACAATTATTTCTAATAAAAGAAGAAAAATACAGTTAAAACTCATTTAATGGATGTTTTTAACTACATACAATATTTATAAAGAAGAGAGTCTAGTGGAGAGTTTTTGAGGCTGGAGGTGGAAGCTGTTGATGGAGTGGACACTGTAAGGCAGGACGAAGGTGGTATTTGGTGCTGGAGCCTGATGTTAGAGGCTGGAGCCTGATGTTATAGACTGGAGGTGATGTTAGAGGCAGGAGGCTGAAGACTGGAGGCTAGAGGATGGAGGCTGGATGCTGAAACCTGTTGTTAGAGGCTGTAGGCTGTAGGAAGGAGGCTGGGAACCTGATGTTAGAGGATTGAGGTGATGTTAGAGGCTGAAGCTGAGGCAGACTGTTAGAGGTGATGCAGCTGGACTTAACAATTATTTCTATAAAAAGAAGAGAAATACAGTTAAAATTCATTTAATGGATGTTTTGAACTACATACAATATTTATAAAGAAGAGAGTCTAGTGGAGAGTTTTTGGAGCTAGAGGCTGGAAGCTGGAGGCTGGAGGTGGAAGCTGTTGATGGATTGGACACTGTGAGGCAGGAGGAAGGTGGTATTTTGTGATGGAGCCTGATGTTAGAGGCTGGAGCCTGATGTTAGAGGCTGGAGCCTGATGTAAGAGGCTTGAGGTGATGCTTGGTGGTGAAAGCTGTCGATGGAATGGACACTGTGAGGCAGGACGAAGGTGGTATTTGTTGCTGGAGCCTGATGTTAGAGGCTGGAGGTGATGTTAGAGGCTGGAGGCTGAAGACTGGAGGCTGGATGTTAGAGACTGGAGGCTGAAGACTGAAGGCAAGAGGATGGAGGCTGGATGCTGAAACCTGTTGTTAGAGGATAGAGGATGAAGGATGGAGACTGGACGAAGGAGTCTGATGTTAGAGGCTGGAGGCTGGAGGATGGAGCATGGAGGAGGAAGGCTGATTTTAGAGATTGGAGGCTGATGTTGGAGGATGGAGGTGATGTTAGAGGCTGAAGCTGAGGCAGACTGTTAGAGGTGATGCAGCTGGACTTAATAATTATTTCTATTAAAAGAAGAAAAATACAGTTAAAATTCATTTAATGGATGTTTTGAACTACATACAATAATTATAAAGAAGAGAGTCTCTAGTGGAGAGTTTTTAGGGCTGGAGGCTGGAAGTTGGAAGCTGGAGGTGGAAAATGTTGATGGAATGGACACTGTGAGGCGGGACGAAGGTGGTATTTGGTGCTGGAGCCTGATGTTAGAGGCTGGAGCCTGATGTTAGAGGCTGGAGCCTGATGTTAGAGGCTGAAGCCTGATGTTAGAGGCTGGAGCCTGATGTTAAAGGCTGGAGCCTGAAGTTAGAGGCTGAAGCTGAGGCAGACTGTTAGAGGTGATGCAGATGGAAATAACAATTATTTCTATTAAAAAAAGAAAAATACAGTTAAAATTCATTTAATGGATGTTTTGAACTACATACAATATTTATAAAAAAGAGAGTCTAGTGGAGACTTTTGGGGCTGGAGGCTGGAGGTAGAAGCTGTTGATGGAATGGACACTGTGAGGCAAGAAGAAGGTGGTATTTGATGCTGGAGCCTGATGTTAGAGGCTGGAGCCTGATGTTAGAGGCTGGAGGCAGGAGCCTGATGTTAGAGGCTAGAGCCTGATGTTAGAGGATGGAGGTGATGTTAGAGGCTGAAGCTGAGGCAGACTGTTAGAGGTGATGCAGCTGGACTTAACAATTATTTCTATTAAAAGAAGAAAAATACAGTTAAAATTCATTTAATGGATGTTTTGAACTACATACAATATTTTTAAAGAAGAGAGTCTAGTGGAGAGATTTTAGGGCTGGAGGCTGGAAGTTGGAGGCTGGAGGTGGAAAATGTTGATGGATTGGACACTGTGAGGCAGGAGGAAGGTGGTATTTGGTGCTGGAGCCTGATGTTAGAGGCTGGAGCCTGATGTTAGAGGCTGAAGACTGGAAGCTAGAGGCTAGAGGCTAGAGGCTAGAGGCTGGAGGATGGAGGCTGATGTTAGAGGCTAGAGGCTGGAGGAAGAAGGCTGTGAGCCTGATGTTAGAGGCCGAAGCTGAGGCAGACTGTTTGAGGTGATGCAGGTGGATTTAACAATTATTTCTATTAAAAGAAGAAAAATACAGTTAAAATTTATTTAATGGATGTTTTGAACTACATACAATATTTATAAAGAAGAGAGTCTAGTGGAGAGTTTTGGGGCTGGAGGTGGAAGCTGTTGATGGAATGGACACTGTGAGGCAAGAAGAAGGTGGTATTTGATGCTGGAGCCTGATGTTAGAGGCTGGAGCCTGATGTTAGAGGCTGGAGGCAGGAGCCTGATGTTAGAGGCTAGAGCCTGATGTTAGAGGATGGAGGTGATGTTAGAGGCTGAAGCTGAGGCAGACTGTTAGAGGTGATGCAGCTGGACTTAACAATTATTTCTATTAAAAGAAGAAAAATACAGTTAAAATTCATTTAATGGATGTTTTGAACTACATACAATATTTTTAAAGAAGAGAGTCTAGTGGAGAGATTTTAGGGCTGGAGGCTGGAAGTTGGAGGCTGGAGGTGGAAAATGTTGATGGATTGGACACTGTGAGGCAGGAGGAAGGTGGTATTTGGTGCTGGAGCCTGATGTTAGAGGCTGGAGCCTGATGTTAGAGGCTGAAGACTGGAAGCTAGAGGCTAGAGGCTAGAGGCTAGAGGCTGGAGGATGGAGGCTGATGTTAGAGGCTAGAGGCTGGAGGAAGAAGGCTGTGAGCCTGATGTTAGAGGCCGAAGCTGAGGCAGACTGTTTGAGGTGATGCAGGTGGATTTAACAATTATTTCTATTAAAAGAAGAAAAATACAGTTAAAATTTATTTAATGGATGTTTTGAACTACATACAATATTTATAAAGAAGAGAGTCTAGTGGAGAGTTTTGGGGCTGGAGGTGGAAGCTGTTGATGGAATGGACACTGTGAGGCAAGAAGAAGGTGGTATTTGATGTTGGAGGCTGATGTTAGAGGCTGGAGCCTGATGTTAGAGGCTGAAGCTGAGGCAGACTGTCAGAGGTGATGCAGCTGGATTTAACAATTATTTCTATTAAAAAGAAAAATACAGTTAAAACTCATTTAATGGATGTATTGAACTACATACAATATTTATAAAGAAGAGAGTCTCTAGTGGAGAGTTTTGGGGCTGGAGGCTGGAGCCTGATGTTACAGGCTGGAGCCTGATGTTAGAGGCCGAAGCTGAGGCAGACTGTTAGAGGTGATGCAGCTGGATTTAACAATTATTTCTATTAAAAGAAGAAAAATACAGTTAAAATTCATTTACTGGATGTTTTGAACTACATACAATATTTATAAAGAAGAGAGTCTAGTGGAGACTTTTGGGGCTGGAGGCTGGAGCCTGATGTTAAAGGCTGGAGCCTGATGTTACAGGCTGGAGCCTGATGTTAGAGGCTGGAACCTGATGTTAGAGGCTGGAGCCTGATGTTAAAGGCTGGAGCCTGATGTTAAAGGCTGGAGCCTGATGTTAGAGGCTGAAGCTGAGGCAGACTGTCAGAGGTGATGCAGCTGGATTTAACAATTATTTCTATTAAAAAGAAAAATACAGTTAAAATTTATTTAATGGATGTTTTTAACTACATACAATATTTATAAAAAGAGAGTCTAGTGGAGAGTTTTTAGGGCTGGAGGCTGGAGGTGATGTTAGAGGCTGAAGCTGAGGCAGACTGTTAGAGGTGATGCAGCTGGACTTAACAATTATTTCTAATAAAAGAAGAAAAATACAGTTAAAATTTATTTAATGGATGTTTTTAACTACATACAATATTTATGAAGAAGAGAGTCTAGTGGAGAGATTTTAGGCTGGAGGCTGGAGGTGATGTTAGAGGCTGAAGCTGAGGCAGACTGTTAGAGGTGATGCAGATGGAAATAACAATTATTTCTAATAAAAGAAGAAAAATACAGTTAAAACTCATTTAATGGATGTATTGAACTACATACAATATTTATGAAGAAGAGAGTCTAGTGGAGAGATTTTAGGCTGGAGGCTGGAGCCTGATGTTAGAGGCTGAAGCTGAGGCAGACTGTTTGAGGTGATGCAGGTGGATTTAACAATTATTTCTATTAAAAGAAGAAAAATACAGTTAAAACTCATTTAATGGATGTTTTTAACTACATACAATATTTTTAAAGAAGAGAGTCTAGTGGAGAGTTTGGGGCTGGAGGCTGGAGCCTGATGTTAGAGGCTGAAGCTGAGGCAGACTGTTTGAGGTGATGCAGGTGGATTTAACAATTATTTCTAATAAAAGAAGAAAAATACAGTTAAAACTCATTTAATGGATGTTTTTAACTACATACAATATTTATAAAAAGAGAGTCTAGTGGAGAGATTTTAGGCTGGAGGCTGGAGGTAGAAGCTGTTGATGGATTGGACACTGTGAGGCAAGAAGAAGGTGGTATTTGGTGCTGGAGCCTGATGTTAGAGGATTGAGGTGATGTTAGAGGCTGAAGCCTGATGTTAGAGGCTGGAGACTGATGTTAGAGGCTGGAACCTGATGTTAGAGGCTGGAGCCTGATGTTACAGGCTGGAGCCTGATGTTAGAGGCCGAAGCTGAGGCAGACTGTTAGAGGTGATGCAGATGGAAATAACAATTATTTCTATTAAAAGAAGAAAAATACAGTTAAAACTCATTTAATGGATGTTTTTAACTACATACAATATTTATAAAAAGAGAGTCTAGTGGAGACTTTTGGGGCTGGAGGCTGGAGCCTGATGTTAGAGGATTGAGGTGATGTTAGAGGCTGAAGCTGAGGCAGACTGTCAGAGGTGATGCAGCTGGACTTAATAATTATTTCTATTAAAAAGAAAAATACAGTTAAAATTTATTTAATGGATGTTTTTAACTACATACAATATTTTTAAAGAAGAGAGTCTAGTGGAGAGTTTTTGGAGCTAGAGGCTGGAAGCTGGAGGCTGGAGGTGATGTTAGAGGCTGAAGCTGAGGCAGACTGTTAGAGGTGATGCAGCTGGATTTAACAATTATTTCTATTAAAAGAAGAAAAATACAGTTAAAACTCATTTAATGGATGTTTTGAACTACATACAATAATTATAAAGAAGAGAGTCTCTAGTGGAGAGTTTGGGGCTGGAGGCTGGAGCCTGATGTTAGGGGCTGGAGCCTGATGTAAAGGATGGAGGTGATGTTAGAGGCTGAAGCTGAGGCAGACTGTTAGAGGTGATGCAGATGGAAATAACAATTATTTCTATTAAAAGAAGAAAAATACAGTTAAAATTTATTTAATGGATGTTTTTAACTACATACAATATTTATAAAGAAGAGAGTCTAGTGGAGAGTTTGGGGCTGGAGGCTGGAGCCTGATGTTAGAGGCCGAAGCTGAGGCAGACTGTTAGAGGTGATGCAGCTGGATTTAACAATTATTTCTATAAAAGAAGAGAAATACAGTTAAAATTTATTTAATGGATGTTTTTAACTACATACAATATTTATAAAAAGAGAGTCTAGTGGAGAGATTTTAGGCTGGAGGCTGGAGCCTGATGTTAGGGGCTGGAGCCTGATGTTAGAGGCTGGAACCTGATGTTAGAGGCTGAAGCTGAGGCAGACTGTCAGAGGTGATGCAGCTGGATTTAACAATTATTTCTATAAAAGAAGAGAAATACAGTTAAAATTCATTTACTGGATGTTTTGAACTACATACAATATTTTTAAAGAAGAGAGTCTCTAGTGGAGAGTTTTTAGGGCTGGAGGCTGGAAGTTGGAGGATGGAGGTGATGTTAGAGGCTGAAGCCTGATGTTAGAGGCTGTAGGCTGTAGGAAGGAGGCTGGGAACCTGATGTTAGAGGCCGAAGCTGAGGCAGACTGTCAGAGGTGATGCAGCTGGATTTAACAATTATTTCTATTAAAAAGAAAAATACAGTTAAAATTTATTTAATGGATGTTTTTAACTACATACAATATTTATAAAGAAGAGAGTCTAGTGGAGAGTTTTTAGGGCTGGAGGCTGGAGCCTGATGTTACAGGCTGGAGCCTGATGTTAGAGGCTGTAGGCTGGAGCCTGATGTTAGAGGCTGTAGGCTGGAGCCTGATGTTAGAGGCTGGAGACTGATGTTAGAGGCTGAAGCCTGATGTTAGAGGCTGGAACCTGATGTTAGAGGCTGAAGCTGAGGCAGACTGTTAGAGGTGATGCAGATGGAAATAACAATTATTTCTAATAAAAGAAGAAAAATACAGTTAAAATTCATTTACTGGATGTTTTGAACTACATACAATAATTATAAAGAAGAGAGTCTAGTGGAGAGTTTTGGGGCTGGAGGCTGGAAGCTGGAGGCTGGAGGTGGAAGCTGTTGATGGATTGGACACTGTAAGGCAGGAGGAAGTTGGTATTTGGTTCTGGAGCCTGATGTTAGAGGCTGGAACATGATGTGAGAGGCTTGAGGTGATGCTTGGTGGTGAAAGCTGTCGATGGAATGGACACTGTGAGGCAGGACGAAGGTGGTATTTGGTGCTGGAGCCTGATGTTAGAGGCTGGAACCTGATGTTAGAGGCTGAAGACTGGAAGCTAGAGGCTAGAGGCTGAAGGATGGAGCCTGATGTTAGAGGCGGGAAGCTGGAGGCTGGAGGTGGAAGCTGTTGATGGAATGGACACTGTGAGGCAAGAAGAAGGTGGTATTTGATGCTGGAGCCTGATGTTAGAGGCTGGAGGTTGGAGCCTGATGTTGGAGGCTTCGAGGTGATGTTAGAGGCTGGAGGCTGAAGACTGAAGGCAAGAGGATGGAGGCTGGATGCTGAAACCTGTTCTTAAAGGATAGAGGATGAAGGATGGAGCCTGGACGAAGGAGTCTGATGTTAGAGGCTGGAGGCTGGAGCCTGATGTTAGAGGATGGAGCCTGATGTTAGAGGCTGAAGACTGGAAGCTAGAGGCTAGAGGCTAGAGGCTAGAGGCTGGAGGATGGAGCCTGATGTTAGAGGCCGAAGCTGAGGCAGACTGTTTGAGGTGATGCAGGTGGATTTAACAATTATTTCTATTAAAAAGAAAAATACAGTTAAAATTTATTTAATGGATGTTTTGAACTACATACAATATTTATAAAGAAGAGAGTCTAGTGGAGAGTTTTGGGGCTGGAGGCTGGAGGTGGAAGCCGTTGATGGAATGGACACTGTGAGGCAAGAAGAAGGTGGTATTTGATGCTGGAGCCTGATGTTAGAGGCTGGAGCCTGATGTTAGAGGCTGGAGCCTGATGTTAGAGGCTGGAACCTGATGTTAGAGGCTGGAGGCTGAAGACTGGAGGCTGGATGTTAGAGACTGGAGGATGAAGACTGAAGGCAAGAGGATGGAGGCTGGATGCTGAAACCTGTTGTTAGAGGATAGAGGATGAAGGATGGAGCCTGGACGAAGGAGTCTGATGTTAGAGGCTGGAGGCTGGAGGCTGGAGCATGGAGGAGGAAGGCTGATTTTAGAGATTGGAGGCTGATGTTGGAGGATGGAGGTGATGTTAGAGGCTGGAGGCTGGAGCCTGATGTTAGAGGATGAAGGTGATGTTAGAGGCTGTAGGCTGGAGCCTGATGTTAGAGGCTGGAGCCTGATGTTAGAGGATGGAGGTGATGTTAGAGGCTGAAGCTGAGGCAGACTGTTAGAGGTGATGCAGCTGGACTTAACAATTATTTCTATTAAAAGAAGAAAAATACAGTTAAAATTCATTTAATGGATGTATTGAACTACATACAATATTTATAAAGAAGAGAGTCTAGTGGAGAGTTTTTAGGGCTGGAGGCTGGAAGTTGGAGGATGGAGGTGGAAAATGTTGATGGATTGGACACTGTGAGGCAGGAGGAAGGTGGTATTTGGTGCTGGAGCCTGATGTTAGAGGCTGGAGCCTGATGTAAGAGGCCTGAGGTGATGCTTGATGGTGAAAGCTGTCGATGGAATGGACACTGTGAGGAAGGACGAAGGTGGTATTTGGTGCTGGAGCCTGATGTTAGAGGCTGGAGCCTGATGTAAGAGGCTTGAGGTGATGCTTGGTGGTGAAAGCTGTCGAAGGAATGGACACTGTGAGGCAGGACGAAGGTGGTATTTAGTGCTGGAGCCTGATGGTAGAGGCTGGAGCCTGATGTTAAAGGCTGGAGCCTGATGTTAGAGGCTGAAGCTGAGGCAGACTGTTAGAGGTGATGCAGCTGGACTTAAAAATTATTTCTATTAAAAGAAGAAAAATACAGTTATAATTTATTTAATGGATGTTTTGAACTACATACAATATTTATAAAGAAGAGAGTCTAGTGGAGAGTTTTGGGGCTGGAGGCTGGAAGCTGGAGGATGGAGGTGGAAGCTGTTGATGGATTGGACACTGTAAGGCAGGAGGAAGGTGGTATTTGGTGCTGGAGCCTGCTGTTAGAGGATGGAGCCTGATGTTAGAGGCTGAAGACTGGAAGCTAGAGGCTAGAAGCTGGAGGATGGAGCCTGATGTTAGAGGCTGGAACCTGATGTTAGAGGCTGAAGACTGGAAGCTAGAGGCTAGATGTTGGAGGATGGAGCCTAATGTTAGAGGCGGAAGCTGGAGGCTGGAGGTGGAAGCTGTTGATGGAATGGACACTGTGAGGCAGAAGAAGGTGGTATTTGATGCTGGAGCCTGATGTTAGAGGCTGGAGGTGATGTTAGAGGCTGGAGGCTGGAGCCTGATGTTGGAGGCTGGAGGTGATGTTAGAGGCTGGAGGCTGAAGACTGGAAGCTGGATGTTAGAGACTGGAGGCTGAAGACTGAAGGCAAGAGGATGGAGGCTGGATGCTGAAACCTGTTGTTAGAGGATAGAGGATGAAGGATGGAGCCTGGACGAAGGAGTCTGATGTTAGAGGCTGGAGG
>JALDNG010000805.1:0-85020 GCA_024349245.1 Neodontobutis hainanensis
TCAGCTCCATCAGGTTATCTGCTTAGAAATGATAAACCATGGTTATTTGAGAATGTAATGTATTTTTATATTTAAGCCATGATAAAAATCGCTTAAACTTTTGTAAATCTTCTGTTTTTAAACAAAAAATAAATATATCTTATCCATCAGATTATAGATGTTAAAAAATTACAAAAAGTAATTATCTTGTAAATTTTTGAATCAATATTATTATCTAAACCTTGAAAATAAAAAATAACATAAAATTTTAGACAACAGTTATAACACTATCAGAGCAGATATTAAAAATTCAAAAATTCAAATTCTCCAAGTAAATAACAGAATGTAGGTTTTTTGAATTTATGTAAAATGGTTAGTCGCCTAAAACCTGTAAAGGGCATTTTGAGCATTCTATAACGACATAAAACATGTATACAAAATATAACATGTTTGAATTCGATCTTTTATTACGAACGTGTTTCTTCAAGTAAAAAATGGATTATTTATACCAAAATGCCATTTACAGATTTTTAGACACAAATGAGTTATCAGTTGTATTTTTTAGATATTTTCTCTGGTCAATGAGAAATTGTGATTGTTTTTCACAGGATACATTTCATCGAAATAATCGAGAAAACAGCAAACAGAGTTGCAAAGTCTTTTATATGAAAATATGGATCTGATCAGGCAGAGTTGACTATTTTTACATACTATCTGTATCCTATTATTTTTAACTTTTGACATTAATTTGGGATAAGCCCTTGAGAATTCAGTACTTCAAACGATACTAATTGTTGCATTCTTCAGAAGTCTTATGTCTCAACTTACGATTTTCCAAAATGTACCAAACTATACTATGGAGTGCATTCGATGGTAATATGTTCTCTCGTTAAATGAGTTTCAACGCTTGAGTCAAGGGGATTAAAAACAATGACGCATTATATTTTGAAAAATTCAAAATAATGTTTTTTTATTTTAAGATATCCAAAATAATGCATAACCGATTGTATGCCTATGTTGGATAAATGAAAAATTATTCACTATTCATAAATTTCTTTCCTTTTAAATCGAAAAGCACATAAATCACCAAAATAGTTTGTTTGTTTAAATATGAGACAGTGAATACACGTCTCATGATTATCACAAAAATATAACAAAACATTTTTTAACCATTTTTTGCAATCTGTGGCCTTTTAACCCCATTAACGAAAAAATTAAGATTCTTCATTCATTTAACGTGAATGTGATAAAGGCATTTAGATTACCTCAAGGCTGTTGTTGATGAAAAATATTTTTTTATAAAGGCAAAAATATAAGAATTAAGAAGCTTTCTTTTTTGTAGAAATTTAGTTCGTATTCTCATATCAACGACGGTATTTATGTGTTATGAAACCCTGCCCCTTATTTATTCTTTTTAAAAAACGTCGTCATTTAACTTCCTACCTAATTAAATTAGGATTAGCTTGCAAACTTATTTCGTTACTTTCTGTCATACATTTTTAATTTGTTTTTTATATTATCGTGGATGCGAATTGTGACTAAATTACTAAAATCATCCTTAGAAAGCTATATAGAAATATTTTATGACAGTTTTAACACTAATAAATCTTTGTGAAGAATGTAATTGGTGGGTTCTGTGAGAAAATTGCATGTTTTGGAATTTTGATTTGACGATCTTTTATTGCCTGAACCAGTGATATAGAGAATTCTTGTACTCTAATTTTTTCTCATATGATCAAAGATACTGATTAGCCACCCGTCTGGGTAACCGAATTTTCACCATCAAAAGATTAAAAATATTGTCTTAAAAAGTGGTCGCTTTTCTTTTGATTTTATGTAAATATTCGTCGTGAACCTCTTTCACAATTATAGAAACGAATAAATTTGAATAACTGAGAATATCCATCGATAAGAACATGTTAAATTTCCAAAAATCTCGATTTTTACTTCTCAAATAATTTAAATCGATTTTATTTTCACATAGATAAAAAACTGAGCCGAAAATTGACCTAGACTTTTAAATTTGTTGAAAATTTACTGGAGATTATTTCAAAAATTTGATTCAGGCAAAGCGAGACATTTTCCAACAATAGACATAAACTTCATGACTTACTAAAAATAAAATTCAAACGATTCACTTTTAATCTGTTTGATATTTTAAATTTTCATGTTATTCTTACACCTACTCAATTTAAGGAAAACATTTTTTATGAATATCATCAATTAGCCTATGTAAGGTTTATAAAAATATAGAGAAGAACCATTTACTTTTTTTAAACAGTATGGCCTTAAAAATTATTTACAGCCAGATTTACAAAAGATTTATTGAGAGGTAGTCAATGTAACTTTCATACCATATGTATGTGCTCCTATTTGGCATTTAAGAATAGTTTAAGCTTTAAATCGTTTATAAAAATGAACTATAAATTCATGTTTTTCAAGTTTTTCTTATTAGCTATGAAGAAGTGTCTAGATTAGTTTAGATTTACAACGACTCAAAATCAATGATAGGAATGTTAAACATTTCACTGAAATTCTAATTATATTGTCGTAACCTATCTTCGGAACCATGTAAATTCAAAAACTACAAAAAATCACATATCCCATTTTCTACTACTTCCTATATTTTGTTGCAGACAATAAAACATAAATTAAATATTGTTTTTATTGCATATTGAATTAATATTATTGTTTTGATTTGGTTTTTTATTTCAAATTTTTAAAATAATTACAATGAAGCTTCTTAATTGAAAAAAGTTTCTGAGGCTTTTTTATTTAAGTTCAAAACTTCAACCGTTTGAAAGTTAATTAATATGAGCATTAGCGAATTTTTTTCAAATATGATTTATAAGTCGATAGTTTCTGATATTGATCGTTTGGTGTTATTTTATGGCAAAAATCATTCATTCAAATATTCAACAGTTCTGATATAATAAGGCTTATGGTAAATGTATTTCAGAAGGAAAAATTTTGGCAATGTCTGAAACAGAGAAAAATATCAAGGGAGGAGCGTAATCTTACAAAAGATGGAAAATTTATGTATGAGTTTGAAGAGTTGAGAATATTTTAAAAAGTATTTAAAATTTTAACATTCCATCAATTGTCATAAATGAATATTTTTAATAGATTTAAATTTTCATCAGTTAAATTGATTTTTTCTATTCTCAAATAGTTTGAAAACGGAATTTTTATTTTGCATTTTATAAATTCTTAAAATTAATGAATTAAAAAAATTACATACTTTAGCTCGTTTATAAATATATTTCATTCAGGTATTAGGCCTTGCCAGATCCTAAAAAGATTATATCATCGATTGATGAATTAATCTGAATGAAATATATGATTTATAATTTATTTTTCTCGTTTTTTAGCTTGTTTAAAAATGTAAAATATTGTTGTGTACATGACCATATATTAAAAACAAAGATGCGTATAGAATAAATATCAAAATAAAAGGTATGAAAATTTTGGTAAATTATTTTACGAAAGGGAAAATCTCTGAATGGCAGTGTTATCTTATATAATTATTTAGTTTTGAGAAAATATTATTAATTAACATATATAAATTATATTTATGTTTCTCAGAATGATAGAGTGGTTAATGCATTTATCAATCATTAACTTCTGTACAGATTAGTATCATAGTTATTGAAAAGATAAATACAGTTTTGTATGTACTGTTCATGAATCTTCCTCACTTATAAATACACCTAAAATGTTTCAGCGATTTCTTCCGACGATTCATACACTAAATACAATATAATCTTACGTAAATTCAAAACAAAGGTAAAAAAATTTGAGCTATTTTTTCTTTTAATACTGGAAATCAAAATAGATTTATATTTATTGAATACCTTAAATAAGTGTCAAAATGTAAAAATTATGTTTATTTAATTATTATATTGATGCACACTAAATTCGGAAGGCTTACAAGAATCATAATAAATTGGCGAAGAGATGTCGAACTCAAATCTCTCTAAAATACCCCAAATTCTTTCCAGAAATAGGAAAACGAAAGAGGGCGAAACGAGGAACAGATGATTGTTCAAAGGCAGTAGATTGAGAAAACCTTGGCAATAGGGAGCGACAAAACATAATATCATCCTAACCTTGCGGTTTACAAATATTCAGCCTTTCTGCCGTCGTTTAAAATCGAGGAAGAGTAGCTATAGGGTTCTATAACATTATTAGGAGCATTCGCAAAGTTTAAGGATCGTATTTATTCGCTATTCTTTTTAAATCAATCAAACTAAAAAATCTGACTTACTTAGACGATCGTATCAAAACTTCCAAACAAAAATGTATTTAATGATTTATACTGTTAGAAATTCTGAAGATTATGTCCACTAATTTCGATTCAAATAAATATGTCGAAGAGAAAAGCACAAATTCTTAACTGATATTATCCGGAGGGCAAATGAAACAGCAAGAGAACACACGTTTCGTATAAGAGAAATAGCAATAAATTGTGACATCAAAGAAACTAAGATTCTACCAGTGATACCAAGAAAACCGCTATCACAAGAAACATAAATTATGAAAAATTACATAAAGCAATATTTTATAGGTCAAACGAATATCTATAATTTGATCAGTTATTTCCATAATGTATTCGAAGTTATGGGGGCTTCAAAAGCCGCTATAGCTCGAGTATAACATAAAATACATGACAATCAATTTAAAGTAGAGAAGCGACATACCGAGGCTTTTAAAAATCGAATGGGATGTTTGTACATTGTTTCAGTTGGGCAAAGTATATCCATCTTTGTGAAAACTGAAAAGATCAGAACTCAACTTTGGAAAACTGTCACCTGATAGACATCACCTTTAGGTGCAGGAAAAATTGTAATAATCAAAAATCCTCAAGAAAAATATCATTTATTTGATTTTAGTATTTGCAAGATTAACAATTCGAAAATTCTCTTGGTGATTATGTGTGAAGTGATAAACTTCGAAATCGATAGTGTTAATAGAAAACATTATATCACCTGAAGAACCCAAAAGGTTTGAAAGTCTGAGACAATATCATATTGATTTAATTCAATAATAATTATCGAGTGGATCGAAATCCAAACGAAATGTACCTTTTAAGCACAATTAACAAGCTTAAAATCCCAAAACTATCCATCTACTCATATCCAATAAATATTTTTAAAAGTTTATAAGTTAAATTTTCTTGTATATAGAGGGATTTATTAACACAAAATTTATATCGATTGGTTTATTCACGATTCGCTTTTAGTCGTCTGCATAACAGAAAAGCAATTCAAAGTTTATACCTATAATTTCTATATTTTTGGAATGAAGAACTTGGTTCAAATAAAGATGTTTAGCTTCAAATCTAATTCAAGAGTTGCGCCAAAATATTATTCTGCAAGTCCCGAAGCATGTCGATATCCGAAGATGACTATACCAAATAAATGCAAAGGCGAATCGCTCATGGTATTCTGGAAGAAACAAATTTCGATGATTTTGGAGCACTGATCTTTTTATTAGAAAAAACAAAAAGGATATTCGGATATGTGGTGACAAAAGATAACCATTAATCCATACCTCGAAGCGCATCGATCCTCTATAACTACCTTCAGATCTTCTTCAGAAGCTAGGTGGTAAACTTTGTTTCCCAAAATTCATCCAAGAGATGCATATAACCTGGTCAGGATGCACAATTATGGTCAATATATCCTTGTGTAAAGAACGAAGCGTATAGCACTTCTGCAGACAAGACTGCCATTTGGTATCAAACAAATACAATGATATTTTTTTGTCAATAATTAGTTAAGTATAACTGAACTCAAATTGGTCAATGTATACCTTGATAAAGTTCTGGTAAGTAGGGTAAAAAATGATGACCACCTTCAGAACGTACAGGAACTCCTAAAATGAACATATAAGACTGATGAAGACATAACAGATAAAAATGTGCTTTTTCGGGGCCAAAGATATCTTACTTAGGACACGTCATAACCAAAGATAGAATTTTTAAATAGTCTAAAATCGGATGAAATTCAAAATACAACATGTCAGACTAATTTAAGCGAGTTTCGTTTCATTTTTTGGCATGATTTATTTTATAACAGATTTATGTCTCAGGTTGCTACGACTGCTGAAATCCTATTCAGATTAACTGGAAAGAACATAATCCTTAAAAGGTCAAAGACATAAAAATATAAATTCATCGATTTAAAGATTATCAGTTCATAAAATGAAATTCTAGGTCAGGTTGCTCAGAAACATCTCAGTTGGTATATTCTGTGATGCTTCTAACGTCGAAGTCGAGGCAGGAATTATTTACAAATACGATGAAAAAAGTTAAAAGGAAATATTCTTCCAAAAGCCAAGTTCAGTACACAAAAGAAATATTCAAAAATATAAAAGGAGGCTCGCTTCATCATATTTACTGTTAGTACGCTAAATAAGATTATATCGAGAAGATTACTCATCATAGTTGATCACATGCCGCTGATTTTAATGGTAGCCTCTTTAAATTAAACTCTCTAGTTCCTATATACTATCTAAATTAGATTTTTGTCTTGAATACAGACAGACTAATGATCAATGTAATGCAGATGTTCTGAGTCATCAAACTACTCTCTTAGATCTGAATTCTATTAAAATTAGAGGAGGTTGAAGTACAAATCATTCATTAAGTTATTTCAAGGATGAGTCATCAAAATATATGACAAAAATCATATATAAAACATAAACAGAAAAAACTCATGAGTATAAAAGTGATATATTCATTCAACATGGTTGGCAGAAAGGTGGTTCTATGAAATTTAAAATTTACCAGATGATTCAAGATAAATTAACATATCAAATTGTATTTGAACTCAATGGTAGTCGGATAATATTCCAAATAGAATCTTTATAAGATGTTTTCAAAGTACTTCTGACTATTCGGCATAGTCAGGAGGGGAAAACTGGCTAGATCGATGGTATATGGGTTGGTATTTGTCCATATATTATATATGTTTCTCGGACATTGAGAAATTTCTCTAAGCTAACTTACAAATTCCCAATAAACAAAGATACATCTTTGGGAGGTACTTAAACATTTATGGTATAGAGTACGTATAGACCAGGCTATAGATTAAATTGGATCGATGTGGTTAATTGTTAACAACGCCTTTTTCAAATATATTTGTGTTCATAGGTGTAAAACAATATAATCGCATTCAATTATTCAATTTATCAATGTGAATTTTCCTCATTTTTGCATTTAGTATAGAATGTATCTAATAATTCCACAAGCTTCACATCAGACAAATTTCAAAACCGGTGTAATTCTAGAGTAATAAGGCAATCCACTGTCACCCCGTATCATCCAGCTTAAAATGGAAAAGCTAAACTAAATATATGAACATTTAAAATTTATTTTAAAAAATATTATATGCCGTGAAATAATGCTGTCATAAATTCTTTTCTCGGTATAGAAGAAATCCACCAATTTCTGAAAAATCTCCAAGTGAAATAGGGAATGGAATTCAAATTCAAAAATTTTGAGTTACGATTTAGACCACTGAAAATGATTTACGCTCTGTTAATCCCCCAGAATTCTAATGTAGATACGCGATCGTTATGAAGCGTAAAAATCGTTTCATAAAAAACCCTTTTAATAACTATAAGCTCCAGTAAAATGTATTTGTCGGAAAAAAGCAAAATGTATCGGCAAAAGTCATATACTAATGTGGTTAAGGTCCATACCAAGAATGTAAAAAGTCACGTTGATTGGCTGCGGTCAAACCATCTTAATGTTGATAAATGCGATTATTTTAATACATATTGGGGCCAAAGGGTAATAATTCAGAAACTAAAAACGAGTTTATAAACAAAACTAACAAAGAAGTACATCTAGAATAATTAGGTTACCCGAAAGATTCGATCCTGAGTCGTTGGCAACACGAATATCAAAAAGAAAGAGGCGATGTTATAATTTAATTTTAAAATTGATGCATTCTACATTGCTAGTTCACAAAATTTGCATCATAATATCACACATTACTTTTTGTTTCAGGTTGATTTGCTCGCTTTAGAGAAAACCTACATGAGTTTTCTGCTGTATTGGCTTTTAGAACAATACATACTGTGAAAGAGTTATCAGTTTTATTTTGGCGATATTTCAAATTATAGCGATTTTTCATTTGATATTGTTATCTATGCCTCATCTTGGCTTAAATAATCTGACTTATATTTGACATGTAAGGTTAACCAATTTGTTCTTTCGTTATTATCATCAATTATGAAGTATTTAAAAGGCGTGTTTGACTCGACGTAATGTTTCAGAGATGTGAGTTTACGTCTCTATAAAAAAGGACAATTCCTAAGATCCATTATCGCTTCTTGTGTAAATTTAAGTTTGCGTAAAATCATTGAAATGAACCATCTAAACAACATAATTATTTTGCTTGAAATTGATATTAATTTTAAAATCTCATGTATTCAACAACTATTTTTTCATGAAATATCAATTAGATGCAAAGTAGAAACCCAGTTTTAAACGATAATTTAATAAAAGGTTATATCATATTTAGGATTCCACGTCAATTAGAGAGCTTATTAATTCTTGAATGATTTTTTCCAAATCTCATTTTGTTAGAAAGTAATGAGGTCTAGATACTACATGGTGAATATTTTCATCAGTGACAAATTTAGCGGGTATTTTCGATTATAAATTCACTCTATTTTTACTTAACCAACTTTATTTGAAAATCATAACGGCAATAAAAGTATTAGAGTGTATCTTGTTAATGTTCCAACATCTTGTTCTTCTTAATAACTACTTTTGCCACATGGTATGATCGTCTATCCTTTAAGGTTATGTGTTTCCCATAATTAAACTGATGATATCACTATATAGTCTCTCAATGCAATTTTGGAGTTGGCCACAAAAAATATTTTTCCCTTATAGTGTTCTGTTCATTTCAAAGGATAGTATTTTTATATATTTTCAATTTTCAGATCTGTCTATATTTCTGGGCACCATATCTCATTTTTATCTTTTTTTATTTTGTATTAAAGATTCACAGATGTAAGTATAACAGCCTTTTAAGGAAGATATTTTTAGTTTTATTCGAAGAGCTAATATATCTTTCATGAAAATAACAAAAGTTTGTTAGTTGACGTTTGTTGTTGAAATATTTTCCAAAACATGAGAAATTTCAACTTGACCTTAAGTGTTATCATGTAAATACTTTCCAATTTAAATTTATTGTCAGATCGTGTGACCAGATACAGATTTTTCTCCAAGATAACCATTAAGTCTTTTTAATGTGATCAATAAGCTTTAATTTCCATTCTTTGTAATCTTTTTTAACCTGCTATAAAGTATTTTGACAACGTATCTGTGAAAATAGGACAGATAGACCTATGTATGAAATCGTAAATTGAATGCATTTCTGAGATTTAAAACTTCTCTCTAAATGTTTTTGGTAATGCGATATTTTCATTTTAGAATTAGATGAGAATTGGATTATAGTCCAAAAAATGTCAGGGTCATTTTTAATGATAAATATTCTATTTATCGTTATATTTATTGAGGAAAACACAATATGTCGTATTTAAGTAAGTTCAAATATGAAGGTAAGAGTCTTGAAATTGATGTATTGTCATACCTGATTTTGATTTTTGTTCTGAATGTTCTAATTGGCGGTTCAGGGTTACAAATAATCTTTCTTGTTATTTGATCAAAGTATCTTCAGTTTGGTAATTTGAATATTCTTTAATGATTGATGGAGCAAAAGAAAAGTTCGATAAATGCTCCAGATAAAATAATTTATCGTCAAAATCTTTATGTATGGCAAGAAAATCTTTCAGGATATCTTACAGATTATTACCATCCAGGAATCTGACCGATAGATAGCTTGACAAAAATTTAAAACCATTCAAACTTTTTATATTTGTGTCGAAAGGCCCTACTCACTGAGGCGAAAAAAATGTTCAATTTATTTTAATATTTTCAAAAATTCTCTGTGTGATATTAAAACATTTCAAATAGCTATTTTTCATATTTATGTAACCACTAATTTCTTCCTTTATTTTCATCAATTTTTTTGAGTCAGAAGCGAGTTCGGTCTGCATTCCATGGATACTATATTACGGCTTTATAAGGGATTGTATATATAAAAGGTAAATTTTTTTCCAGTTTAAACGTTATTAAAACATATTCAAGACTAATTTCTCAAAATACAACTTTTTAAATCTTTAGAGTGATGCATAGACACTCCAAATCTGAAACTATTTTACAAAAATGCTTTTTTCCAGATCTGTTGAAAAATTTCTAACATATTTTTATGCATATTCTCATTTTAATGGCCAACAAATATGAAACAATTTTTTGTCCTATTTTTCAAATTTTCTGTGTAAAACAAATACCATTTTATGTTTCGATTTTGATCGAAAAATAAACACTAACAACGCATTTCGCAAAAGATGGTGGCATTAATCTGTTATAATAAAGGCGTCATATATATTATCCGTTTTTATTAATCTTCTAAAAAAACCTCATATCAAGATATTTTTCATTTTTACATTTCTTTCCTCAACATAAAAATGGAAAATGTATAATGATGGCAAATTACTATCAATCTTCATTTCTTCAAATCGAGATGTGCTATAACATTATCACCAGATGCATTTGATATTCTTAATTTTAACTTACAGAAACCTCATTAATTATGATTTCGAATCTTTTATGATCATTCTATCTCTTTATTTCTATCCTAAATTTGTTATATAGATTTTTTGGGAACCACAAAATAAAGGGAATTTAGCATTGTTTGTATGGATTTTGTAAAAATAATCATCGATATGTTATCAGGTTAGCAGAGTAAAAAAAATTACAACGATGAAAGATAAATGTGAGCATTAAGGTTGTGTTGGAAAATTGAAGTATTCTCTAAATTTTATGATCAAAGAAAATGGATTTTATATGACGTTAAATAAAATACTTCGAGTCATGTTCCGCCCTCCCGGGTAGCTAATAAGAATATTAATTTTAAGATTATTGTTATGATTAAAAAGTAATAAAAATTAAGAATTAATTAAAAAATAAAGGGGTCTGAGTTTACAAGCAATATGGATTTGTGAAACATTAGGAATATCAAATGAAGTTGAAAATCATACCTGGTCAAAAAGATAACGTACAGATAACAACTAAAAACGATTAATTTTTGTGCGATTTGATGTTTACACAATCATAATGGTAAAAATGAGAACATTTTAATTCAAAGAGCTATTAGTAATTAGAAAAACTAAAGGTCTGAAGTTTCGGTTCACCAACATCTGCCATAGGTTCTGTTAGTACAATCCTACGGTCAAAAGTACCCATGACTAAACAGAAGAAAATATCTGCAAATAAGCCATTGCACAGGAAGTGTTAAAAATTTTGTACTTAATCATCGATATAACTTCCACTGTATAAAACAAATAATTGATTCGACGTTCAACATGAATTTTATGGAATGACCTTTTACGATTTCTGATCGACATTGATCTGTGCCTTTTATAGGAAAAAACGAGCTGTAAGCTGAATTAGCTAGAACTCTAAATTGGATAGAAGACAGAGCATTTTGTATTGTAAAATGGATATTTATTCAATAATACAGGTTAATTTAGAAATTTTGTCTGGTTTAAATCCTCTGCTGTTTATTGCCTTGTACAAACAAAGGGAAGAGTATTTTACGATCGTGTAATTCATGTCATTTAGATATTAGTTCATCTTGTAGCTATCAAGTGAATACTTATTTGTTTTGAGAGTTCAGCAATGAGTGAGTTAAAAACGGCACTAAAATAAAGTAGTTGTTTTGTGATGTTATTTTTGTCTCGCTCAGAGAGTCTTTCGAATAGTGAACGAAAATCTGCATGAAAATGAGCAATGAGAGTAAAAACAGCTTATAAATTGCTGTTTGTTGATAACCTGATTGAATAATGGCTCATTTATCAAATTTTCTCAGTGGGTTTATGACATTAACTGACAATTTGCCTGAACATGAGAAGATGCTTCAGTTTCTGTTTATTTTGAACCTACATCTTTTGAGGTAGTTTCAATCCAGACATAGTGAGCATTATGGTTTCACGATCTTTCTTATCAAAGGATGGAATCATTTTTAAATTGTAATTGAAAGAATAGATACAACAATGAAATATGTGGAAAACTTGTATTTCGCAGTGCAATTACTTTTTAAAATGCCGTTGTAAACTATTTACATTCATTAATGAACTCAAAAAAGAAATGCAGATGCAGTTAGCAGCATTTTACAGTATATTTCGGGAAGGAAACTATTTGTGCAAAAGTTATCCAAGATACGGAATAAGGGGAAGAACACTGTCGCACAATACTTCTCTTTTGAAATTCTTATTTAATTAGTGTAACGCATTTATCATATAGTTTATTAAGTTTATATAAATCTGTTTCTTACTCCTCTATTACTTTTATTTTGACCAATTTTATATAATTTACAAAAATTCAACCATTAACCCAAGATATCATTTGTGTCAGCGATTAAATGTCGAGTGATTAAACGTCACAGTGATTAGATGTCAGGTGATTAAGTGTCTATGACCCTTTTAAATATATTATGTTTGATATCTTGAAAAATTAAATTTAAAATAATTTACTCATGTTTACTCAAAACTTTCTAACATTGAATATTAGCAGTAGGCGAGACACGTAACATCATGTTTATCAAGAGTTAATTGTTAGTTTTTGTAGTATAATACTTTAAATTTGTTTGGAATGACTGTTAATTATTTCACAAAATCAAAATAGAATGATAATTTATTTTTAGTTTATATAAGATTCAAAAACATTGTCATTAATTGTTCAAATATCCTAATTGTTGAATAATTTAAAAATGTAACTATTTTAGATTTTAAAGCAAAATAAATATTATCTTTTATTTAATTCAATAATATTAATCCAAATGATATTTATCAATATATTTTAACATTAAATGATTAAATTTGAAATAAAAATCGACTTAAAATGATTGATAAAACAATCCTCACTCAAATTCAATCCATAAAACAATTTAAACCGGTGAACTACTTATTAAATTTTAACTTCGTTTTTACTTTAAAAATTTTGTCAATAATTGTTAAAATCTAAATTAAAAGATTCATAGTCATAAAAATTTGTAAATATAGAAAGACTAAATGTATATCTGATTGGTATTCCTTATTTATACACAGATTAACCTATATATCTGAATTCTAAAAATAATCTGCGATGAAAATTTGGTTTAAGAAATAAATAGGTTTGCATTTTCAATTAAAAATTAACAGATGCATCACAATATTCACATTCCTCAATGAAAATTCGCTTATATTTCATGAGTTGCAAAGACTTTCGTTTCCTAATTAAATGAAAAATTTATTTTTTATCCTATTTTTATTTATCAATAATAAACAGTTAAGCGTGGGAATTAGATAAAATCCATATCCATTTTAAGACAGTAAATACGTCTTTTATCTTCAGGTGAGAAATATCGAAATTCCATGTATGTTTTTAAATCTTCAAAAGAGTAAATACGACGATTATATGGTTTCCATAATTGAAGAGTAGTGGTTAAGAGTCCTATACGACAATATTTACACCACAAAATTATGCGAAAGGGAGTGAGTTGGGTTAAAACCATTAAATTAAAGTTTACTTAAGGGCATATATATCGATGTAAACTTTGTTCGAAAAAGCTTAAGTTGGTTTAACTTATTCTTTCTAATCAAAAACGAACGGGAACTAGATCTAATGTGATTTCCATGATGAATTGTTCCAAAATTAATATTATCGGATGAGTTTAAACCATTTAGTCGATTGAAACTAAGGACTAAAACAACATAATTTAAAGAATTCTATGATGCCTGTAAGACTAGCATACATTCATAACTTCTCAAAAAAAGTATCGTAAAATTTTTTAATCGTTCAAACCTTTTGAAAAGTTAATCATATGAATAGAAATATTTTATAATAACCCTTTAAATGGAATTTTAACTCCTTTAATATTTTATTTATGAGTGAAATTTTATGCGTAAAATTTAAATATAGTTTTTAATTATTTTAAATCATCTTTTGCAAGTCTATCTGACAAAGATTTTATTAATTTTTGTTGAATAATATATTTTGAAAATAATCTGGAAATAATTATTTTCATTTTACACCAAATAAATATATCTAATTAATCAAAAATATTATTAATTTTTTTGTTTTAAATTTATCAAAATATTTTATTCAAAATTGAAGAATAAAATTTGATTTTTGTGGCTATTTCTAAAAATTCATCATATTTTTATGTTTATAAATATTATAGAAAGGTAGAAACAATATATATTACATTTACACGTTATGACTTTAATTTTTTCATTGTAAAATGATTTTTCGAATATTTCTTATTGTAAAATTTATTAAACTCATAAAGATAAAGCATTCCTCTAAATAAAGATTTTATTCTCGAAACAATTATCCTTGTTTATTTTATTTTAGAAATATTTGTTGTTTATTTTTAAATTTTAAAACTTTATTTTAATTTTATAAGATATTTCTTCTTCTCGTATTAAAGTTTTGTATCTTCATTGAAATTCTTCATTTTGTGATCAATAATCGATCCTATTTATAAAAATATTGATATTTATCAAGCATTAAAAATTTTTTCTTTGAAAATTAGGAAAAAAGAGGTTTCATATAACATCTTAACTTTCGTAAACGCTGAAAAAGTTTTAGGTTTAGTTGTAACAAATACCCACAGAAACATTTAAGTAATTTTGAAGAAAAATCACTTTTGCAGATTTATTTGCTTTTTCTGTTAGGAGTCTTAGAAATATTTTAAACTCAATCAATTTTTATTTAACTTTTTTTTTTATTAAATTTAAAAGTGTAGACACGCGATATTTATAGATTTTCTTCATCTATATCACGTTAATAATGAGTCTCTATGATTATTTTTCTTTCATTTTTTGGCATTTGTTTAGTCGCTATTTTAATTTCATAAGAGTAAAATAAATTGACTTTTTGTGATTTGTCAAGCATTATAGATATTTTTAATGGTATCACTGAGCGAGTGTGGAAAACAATTTCTCTGTTGTCGTGAAAACCTAAATGATCAAATTTAGAGTTTAAAATATTAAAGAATAATAAAGTCGGGAATTTATAAATCTCGACTTAACGTAAAATCAAAGATGAAGGAAAATGATAAAATTGTCTTTTAATATTGTAATAAAATTTTTATGGTATCAAAATATTTTTTGATAAAGTATCGCCTCATGTTTGTTCCAAACTAGTCAATAAAATATGCAGCTTATTAATTCAGGAGAGCTAAATTTAGATTTGTTAAACAATAAATTTTCTGGATTTATTCAATCTTTTTTGAAAATAAATATTTTTAATTTTAAGTATCAAAAACGAGTATGTGAAAGTTGAAACACAATTTATTATAACTGGTAATTCTTTTTAGAAGATAAATATGTTGAAAAAAATTGAGAAGTGAAGGAGATCTTCATTTGAGACAAATCTCCTATATTGTAAACATAGTTACAAAAAAGGTTTTATGGGAATTATAGGTTTAAAAATCTTGAAAATCATGAGTCAGCATTAGATTTTGCTTTTTATAAATTTAAGAAATTAATATCTTACATGATAAAATTAAAAATGATAATTATCATTTTCATTTAATTAAATAAAATCTATTCTATACATATTTTTCAAAATTAGTTGCTAAAATCACACTTTTAAGATAATCCTGTGATGGAAAACATCTAGCATTTAAAGTGAAATAAAATTTTGAAGAATAATGTGAATGTTAAGAAAACATCTTTGTAATATTGTTGGAATATTATAAAATCGATAAATATTAAATAAGTAAACTTTGAATAAACTAAAAATACTTTATCTCGTAAAATTACAGTCTCCTAAAAATTTTATTCTCAAAATAAACAAAAAAAATTCACCTAACAAAAGAATAATTGTTTGAATGAAATAAGCCAAACATATTTGTGATTTATCTATCAATATTCAATTTTTAAATTGTGAAAAAATGTACAAATTTAAATTTATCTGAAGAAATATATAAACATTTTCTTTCTGCTTACTGGATATAAATTTATTTATAAACACGATGTAATTCAATTATTTAAAGAGAGAAGAAACACAGAATAAACTCATTAAATATCAAAAATTTTTAAGCAACTATCTGTCTGTTGTACAATACATTAGAAGAAATAATTTGAAATTAAATAAATTCAAATTTTGTTTAAAAAATAATTTAATGTGGCTAACCAATGGATCTCATTAGTCTACAATGATAACGTATAATGGAGATGATTGAAATTCTCAGAACTAACTCAAGGATGTAAATATCAAATGAATTTCACCACAGAGATAAAATTTTAAATTTTATCCAAAAGTGTTGATTTGAATTTATGTATATATTTTATTTTAAGTTAAAGAACCATTCAGAAGTTTGAGAAACACTTAAAAAGATTCTTTTGGAAATTTAAAAAGAAAATTTTACAACACCATGATCTTATTTTGAATAAAGTCGAATTTTCGAAAATTCTATTTGTGTGTAAAAATAAATATATTCCTTCTTGAAAAACCTAATTTTTAATTGATTTATGTAATTTTATTTCAAAAATCCTTTCTTAGTATTCATAAACGAGCGTTGTTTATTAAATTTTATCAAAACACACTCATTATTTTTTAGCTCATCTAATTAAAAATAATCTAAAAAAACAATGTCCCCATGTCGATATACAATTTACATATATTATTTAGTCTTAATTTAATCAAAAGATATTGTTTTAACGTCCCACGAACATAATTTATTTTGAATTCGAAAGATTTCTGCTCTAAAATTGGGAGAAAATAAAGCTGGGAGTTTAATCAATTTATAATCACATATAAACATAAACCTGAATAAACATGACTTTTATTCCTTTATTAACCAAATTAAAAAAATACATTTTAAAATTATTTTAAAACTGGCCTTAAAAGATTTATTTAAATAAATCAAAAAATAATATTCTGGTTTATCATTTTATTTTTCTTCTTATTTTATAAATTTAATAATTAAACCTTTTAAATACATAAGGAAAAAAATTTTTTAATTTTTACATTGAATTAATATATTTAAATATTAATCATTTTGTTTTATTTAAAAAATTAAAACAGATATCATAAAATTTCAATAATTTAGAAGTTCTTTCTTTTAAATATTTCAAAACGACTCATGATCGTGATATTTATGAATTTATAAAATGTCTCATATGGGAAAATGAATAAAATATAATTTCGAGGGTTTGATAGGTTAAGGTATTTATGAAATATAGTTTGAGAATAATAACTGATGTGACAGTTTATTAATTCTATTTTATGAAAAAAATTTTATAGTTGAGTATATAAAAATAAAATCCATCCAAATTTCACGTATATTTTAAAAATTACTGTTAAAATTAGATTATTAACAATTAGAAATTAAAGAAATGACAAAATGAAGTATTTAATAAATAAAATAGGATATTGGAGAGAATTATCCAAACATTATTCAACGTATGTTAAAATATTCTGTTAATATCTTTTAATTAATCGATTTATTCATAACTTTTTTTAATTCATTTTTTATATGAATGATTTTTGAATTAACAAGGGAAAATTCCAAACATAATAAATTTTTTAAAATAAAATTTTTCCAAAAATTATTCATTATTAATTAAAGATTCCAAATAAGTCTGTTTGAATAAATCAATAAGCCGATTGTGAGATTAGTATTTTAACGTTTGTATTTAAAATTAAGCTATATCAAAAAAATCCCTTCTCGTTCTGTTTTAAAATTGGGAATTAGTGTCCAAAATTTCAATAATTAGAAATTAAGAATTTTAATAGTGTTATCAAAATAAACCTACGTTTTTGAACGATATTATCCTCACTAAGAGCGTCTAGGTTTTCAAAGTTTTGCTATCGATTAAATTAGGAAATGTTAGAGTTATTTAAATAGGTATAAAACTGGAATTTTTTTAATTTAGCCAATTTCTGAAACTGCTATTATTTTTGACGCAAAAAAATCAAAAATTAAGATAAATATTTTTTTCTCTAATAATAAAAGAATAAAAAAAATTTATGATGAGAAAATTTTATTCATAACCTCGTGAGTTCAAAAGTTTATCAAGATTATTTTATGAATATACTATATTCATATTTTAAGTGTTCATTATATGGATATTTATAAGAGCATTCATCAAAAGAATTACCACATTTCTTTGATATTTTGTGATATCATCCCGTCGATTAATTTTTATCAAATGTAGATTAATTTTAGGATTGGCTCCAAATTAACGACATGTTTATAAATTATTGGCATCTTAAAAATTACTTTTGATAAAAATCGTGAAAATTTAATTTATTTTGGTTTGATATATTCGAAATATTGAAACATAAAGGACTACGTTTTTATTGAAATGCAAAAATTTTATCAAGTTGATTTATATTTTCTGAAGGATAATACAAAAATATCATCTTATTTAGATTTAAAAATATTGAAAATTTTTGGATGGCATGATTGAGAAAATATCTTGTTAAACATGAGGATATGTATTGTAAAATATGAAAATGAGAATTTTATTTTATAAAATACAGCGTTTCTAATTTTTATCGATATGAATTACACCCATTTAAGCGAAAAGCCAACAAATTTTGACTTAAAGTCGAACGAACACATAATAAGAATAATATGTTTAAATCTTAAAAAAATTAACTTACACATAGCCCCTATAAATGTGTTATCAAAAGGATAGTATCATTGTATGCGGATAAAAAATACCCTCAAAGCTCTGCTTATATCTAAATAAATTAACAATTATTTTGAATTAACACAAAAACAATTATTGATAAATCAATTGAAAATTAATTAAAATGAGAAAAAAATCTCAGAAAAATTTATTTTGAAACATTTGAATAAAAATATAAAATATCTTTAAAAATATTCTTTTCGTCCAAATTTAGATATTCGAGATGAAATTCAACGAAAAATATTACTAAGAACCACCATTATTTTTTCTCAATTTTATCGTAAATAAAATAGGAAAAAATTCAAGTTGTTAAAATTCAGAAAAAAATATTTTTGTGTTTTTGATAATATATTTTAAAAAGCGAAATAATTCAAGATGCCTATTTTATTAAACATTTACAATTTTTTCAGAATGAGGTTTTTTCTAACATTTAATAATATATTTTATTTATTCTTCATTTTTATCAAATTTGGAATATTCTATGAACTTATTAACTCATTTAGTTGTCGTGTAGATATTTACATATATTTAAACCTAGAATGAATTTGTTTAAAAAATTTAATATTATTCTCACAAAGAGTAGAAAAAATAATATTCATTTATCTTATAAAGTTTATCATCATATAGATAAAAACAAAAATGACTCTTTTTAATTCTGTTGAAATCAAAACTTATTATTGTAAACATAATTTTTAAATTTCATGAATTAAATATTCTGATATTTAAAATCTGATTTCTCTTTATCATCTGATAATAATCTTATACTATAAAAATTATTTGACGTAAGATTCAAAAAAATTATTCTTTTTACTGTCAATTTGAAAAAAATAATGTGATTGTTTCAGATACTGTAGATATTGAGAATGCGCAGTACTATAATAATCTCAAATATAAAATTCATAAATTTAATATTCAAAGAATTTTTGGCAGTATCATAGAGCTACCAGGTTTAAAATTATCAATATTAACCAAGAATTTGTTTAATATTATTGCGTCTTTCAAGTTCGCTTAATATTCCGTACATGAAAAAATATGAATTGAGTTATGTACATTGACGTTGAAAATATTTGTATTGTAATAAATTTATTATGATATAAATGAAATATAACAAATTGAGGGTACTTTTTTGCCTGGTTGAACATAAAGTACCATTTAAATACTATAAATTGGATTAATTTATAATATTAAATACAAAAGCGAATAATTTTTATGTTCACGTCGATTTAATCCATTTTAATGCATTTAAAAATTTAGGAGTAAATCAAATGTAATCTTAATCTCTTAAAGTACAAAATTCATAAATGTATTTTATCTTTAAAACTCGATTTAAATGGAATGAGAAACATAACTTTCATGTATCTGCAAAAACAAAACTTATATTATTCTTAAACACGTAGATTACATGCTGGTTTTACGCTTCATAGAATGTATCAACGTTCAAAACATTAGGAAAATACTGTGTTTGATGTTACGTAGGTTTACGGAATAAAACAAACACAGTACACATCAAACATGGATTTTTATGGTATAATAGAATTTATATATCTTCATACTCACTGAATTGAAAAAATATGTGATTAACAACTAATCAGGAAAATAATTAAAAATAATGCTAAATATATAAAATCAATTATAGGTTATCCTTCGTGAATGAACACTTAAAATATATTTTGCTTTATAAATATGAATTTAACTTATTTTTAATAAATTTGCGAATTATCACAGGTATAATATGCATCAAACAGAATTAAACAGTTACACAAAGAATTATAGTTTATAAGAAATTAAATATATCCCTTAAATATTTATTTTCTAATAGTTTACATTTCAATAAATGAGGTAAATTGTTAGTAGTAAAGTCCAAAGCTATAATTCACGGTTTAGTTTTGTGATTATTTTTGATTTAATGAAAATTAGAATTGGCAAAAACAGCATGTAACATTATATTTTCATTGAATTTAATTAAAATTGAAATATAAATAATGGTGTAAATCGTCATAGCTTGAATAATAAACTCTAAATCTATTAAACCACCCATAAAAATGTTTGTTGATTTTTGAATTTGATAGCTTTATTCCTAAATATGACCATAATATTAATTTTGGTAAAAAAAAAGTATTTAAATATAGTTCTCACAAATTTGAAAATCGGGAAAATATTTGTGAAGTTTTAACTCATTATTAAATTTTAAAATGTATATATAGATACAAAAATAATGTCCAGTAAACTGTCTTATGGTATTTGTTTAAAATGAACAAAGATTATTCATTTTTGAATTTATTGATTTTTCTGAATTTCTGAAATGCATAAACATAAGTTTTTCTAACCTTCGAGCAACTAGATATAAATAAAGTTGATAAATATAGCATGCGCATTTATGATCACATAATAAAATATTCATTCTGAATTAATTATTTTTCAATAAAACTTGTACTTAAGTTATTACACATACCTTTCGATGAATATAGTTTAATTGAGATACACAAAATAATTTATAGGTTATATTACATGATAGATGACACATTTAGTGGTCTGAAAAATAATTATTTTCGGTTTTTGATAGAAATATTTATATTCATCAAATTAATAGTTAAATCGATGATTTAATACCGTATATAATCATAATAATGTGATTAAAAATATTTATTCATGATCTTAAAAGATTATCAAAATCTGAAATAACCATAAAGAAACCGACTCATTATAAAAGTAAGGTTAGTTTACATCAATTTTATTTTAATAGTATAAAACAAGCGTAATTTTTCATATTTTCAAAAAAAGGCGTTTAGATTTATTGGATGAAAAAAATTTAAGTTGATTTTTAATGCTAGTTTTCAATTTTTAAGTGAAATTTAAATTCAGGGTTTACATTTTAACAGAATAACACGGTATGCTTAGTTTAATTGTCTTTTAAATAAATTAATAATTCTTGGATTTATCAGAAAGAATTTTTAAGTTTTAAATTCGTTATCAGCATAATGTTTGTGATAACTGAAAAACCACAAAGAAATAAATATCTGATGACAAGACATAAAATCATAAGTTGTGGGTCATTATCTAGTGTAAAAGATCAACAACAGAAATTCTCAAGATACTAAATAATACAATATGATTTTAAAAGGAAATTTATAAATATTTAAATTTGGGGATTATATCTTACTGAGCTTCCTTTGTTTATAAATCTACAAAATAATCTGGATAAATTGCCAGAACTAAAAGGTATTTACTTTGCGGAAATAATTGTTTGTCAATGACTTCTAATCTCATTAAACTTTTGGTCTTCTCTTATGCTTATCGATTCTTCAGGCGGTATTTTTATTTTATATCAATTCAACAGTTAAATTATACAGTAAATTTCTTTTATGATAACATGAATATAAATTAAATTGAGTTAGTAAGGATATATGATAAAATTGAAATGAAGCTATTTTAATTCGATTTATGACATAATACTTTATCTGAATCTTTCCCATTTTTAAATCAATAGCATACTTTCATTAATTTGTATTTAATCATTTTTTGACCTATGTTTAAGTAAATTTTCTGGAAAAACCTAACTCTTTTTTCATTTATAAGTGTTTTTTGAAAATTTTATATCCTTTAATTATTTTCTACCAGACATTTGAGTTTTAGCCATTTTGTCATTGTGTTAAACAAGAAAGAAACTATGTTTAAAATCACTAATTAAAGATCTTTCTTGCAATTTTACAAAAAATATGTTGATATCTAAAGCGAAAGAATATTTTTCTTTTGAGAGCGTATTTACTTTATTATCGCAATTAAAATATGTTATTTTAAAGTTTTCTTTGGAACACTACTGATGTCAAACAAAGATTTAAGTAATTCAACAATTTCTCTTTGATTTTATTATCATATGATTGAAAATAGATTATTTTAAATATTTTTGATACATTTTAGTTATATTATCACTTTAAAGATTTTAAATTTAAAATTTAAATATTATACTTAAGTATTTTATTCTAAAAATTCAAAAAATCATTAAATTTAAATTTGTTGGAAATAAATATGAATTTACAGAATATCTATAATTATTTAATCCTTCATCAATCAATATTTTAAAATTTTAATTTTACTTTACTTAATATATTTAAAATATGTAAAGCTAAAATCAATATTCATTTTTTTAAATCATTATTTATTTAAACCAGTGAATTTATTTCGATTTTTAAGGTTTTAAATTGTTACAATCTTAAAAGTATATATTCTAGATTTTGATACATATATCAAGAAATATGAAATTACCTAAAACAGTTAAATTTTCTCTATTCTGTAATATTCAAAGAATTTTTGGAAATTTTTCATTTTTGTATATAATTAACATATATTTTTGTTATATTGTAAGTTCTTAAATGTGAATCAAAAATAAATACAACAGAGAATAATTCGAATCCTTTTACGAGTTATGCTATGCAAAATATAAGCTTAAATCATTTTCATGTCTAAAATGACTTTTTTTAAATTTTACTTTTTACAAAAAAAATCAATTTAACATACTTCTATTTTGATTAAAATTCATAAATATCACAATATAATTCATATTTAAAGAAAGATAATTTGAGTAATATGATTGATTATAATTTTAGCATTCATTATTCTTTGTGTTTTGTGTTTACATGTTGAGTGTTTTAAAATTCATGTTTATTTTTCGTTTTAAACCGTTTAAAGTACAATTAACTCCAGATAATTTCATTCAATTGTTCAGAATAAATATCATTACCTTAACTTTTCAAATGATTCTAAAATTAAATGGAAATTATTTTCAAAATATTATTTCATACATTATTCACTCATAGAAATTTCTCAAATGTATAAATTTTAAAAGTATATCGAATTATAACTTTTTTTAAATCTAACAGGTTATTTATTGTACATCCCCAATGAACGATGCTACTGCAAAAGTGTATTTTTTTCAAATTAACCAAAGAAGTTTGGAAAACGGTATTGCGGAACAAGATTCTGTACAAACGCCTCAATGTGAATACTCTTCGTATTATTCGTTTATTGATCAGCCAAAAAGATGAAAATCGGCCAGTGCAACGTCATGGATTCAGTCGTGTTGCAACTCGAAAGGATCCACGTATAGTTAGCAAATCTGAAAAAATCGATGTCATTAAACAATAGAGTATAAAAATAAATTTATTTCACATTCACAGTTAATTATGTTAATTCTTAAATTTCATTTTATTAATCAATGTAATTAACAAATAGTTAAAAAATACATTGTATAGTTCTGAAAATGTCAATTTATGGAAACGTAGTCTTATTTTTACAATAAAACTTATTAATTTCTTTTTAGTAAACAATCAAAAGTATTTTCAAGTTCATTTAAATAAAAATAATACTTCTTAAAATCAGCATGAGATAAAATTTTTCAAAAACCTATTTAATTCAAACATCTAAATTGAAGAAATATCTGATTTAAAGTAGTTTAATATATTTTTTATAAGAATTATACAGTGGAAATTTTATGGCTACAAACTCAGAATTCTTTATTGCAAGTAAATTTGATGTTTATTGTTAGGAAAAATCAAACTCAGGAAAATTTGATATAAATGAAATTTTAAGATGTTGTCAAATCTCGAGGGAGAGTAAATTCACGAATATAAATATAGATGCGAAGTTAAAGGTAAAATACCAAATTATATCTTGATAGTTGATCGAAATATAATCATTATTTGTTTTTCACTGTTGTTTCGCACATATATTTTAACTATATCGTGGTTTTTGAGAGGCCTAGAATAATTTTAAATCAACAAGACAGATTTTATACAAAGATTATGTTCGATTTCACAAATCAATTATATGAATAGAATAAAAGGAAAAATAACAATGAAAGGAGTTTCTAGTTATTAACAAAAACTCAATGAGCTTTAAAATTATTTAAAGTGGAAGATAACTTATGATTCTTTTATTATTATCTTCAGAAAAATATTTTAACTCGGATACTATCTTGGTCTGGAGGAAGTATAAGTTAATAATTAGAAACCATATCTATGAACACAAGAATGTCCCTTATGTACATGGGAAAATCGCTTCACACATAAAGCACAATTGATGAAAATATTTCATAATTAGGGATGAAAAGCACGTTTAAAGCCATGTTGTTTAAGAAATTAGTGAATATAAAATGGCATGTTTTTAGGTCATGTAACTTTACTTGCAAACAAATAAATTATGGGACCAATGGTTCAACAGAGTTCTTTATCTTAACTAAATAAATATATTTCATCAAAGTTATCATATATATATATCATAAAATTTGTTTTGTAATACTTAGAGTCTCATGTTAGCTTGAATAATAAATAGTAAAACATTTACTTTTCATGTGAATGAAAATACTGATGACAAGCGTCATGAAAAATTTAAGAGATTAGTATGTGTAATTGACCATAATCTTAATTTGAGGATCTATCCAGCAATATTAATCGTCAGAGAAGAAAAAATATTTCATTTTTGACTTTGCAAAAACGTATTTAAAGTTTAATTGGGTGAAATATAAGATATAAATTAACAGTTCATATGAAGTTCTAAGAATGATGAAAAATGTGAATGTTTTGTCGTCTGGTATCACAATTTCATCAAATTTCATATTTATTGTGATATTTTCAAAATATGAGGGGGATTTAACAAACTGTCTTTACTTAAGAAAATATTTTTTAAGATATAATTTTAAAAAATGGCAATTTCACATACACAGAAACAAAGCTATCGAGCTGATCAATTTACATTCAAAAAACATATAAATAAGGTTGATCCCAATTTAAGATGTTGACGTGTGATAATTGAGAAAATATATTGTGATTTATTTTTTCACAAAAATATTAGAATTATAAATTAAACCATAAGTTGAAAATTTTTTGTGCTTCTATGAACTTAACTAGCTTTTCTGTTTTATTTGAAAATATATTTAATTATTAAAGGCATGTAAAACATAAAATTACGCCTTTACATGAAACAATTTTATCAGGCTGAAAGAGAGATGAATTAACTTAAATTTTGAAATCACCTATACATATAGAAATTTTAATATTTACTTAATTGATTCACATTAAAATGATTAGCATTATATTTTCATGAAAATTTTTCATATATTTATATTTCATCAAAACAATTTAAATTAGGAAATAATTTTATCAATTCTACCCTATTGATGGGAATTTTACACACTGGGGTAGACAGCTTTATATTTGAAAGTTACAAAATGTCATAATGGAAGAAGCAATTTTTAAATTTAAAATTTATCCAATCGATAAAATGTAAATGATTTATTATGCTATTTATGACCGAGTTAAGAAACTTTTATTGCATTTTTTAATTTTCACTTTCTCGAACAACAAACATTGAAAAATTAAAATAAAACTATATTTTCGAACTTTTATTGTTCACAAATTAACATTTTTTCAAATTCCCAAACAAGAGCATCTCTTTGAAATTTTTTGACTCAAAAACTACTGGCAAACTCTAAAAAATCAAAAAAAAAATCTTGAAATGTCAAATATGTGAGTTACGTGTGCTACTTAAAATATTATCAATTTCTTTAATCAACGAACATTTGTCCGAATTCATTGATTTTTATCCAACTAAACTTTTTATAAATTTTTCTTGCTTTTTAAGATCAGCAATTTTCAGTGTATTTAAACTAGATTCCTTTTAAATTTTTTATCAATATAAAGTTTATGATAGCTCTCACTGAAAATCTGACTTCAAAATTATGTTAATATATTTATGGAAGCTTTTAAAATCTGAATTTATCATGTTCTTTATTGTTGGATTACTCATCACATGCTTCTCAATCATAGTTGAAGGTGAATAACTCAAAAGACAAATAAATATAAAAATCGGATTTTTCATCCAATGATATTGACGCAAACATATAAAAATGGCCTAAAGTAATAAAACGTTCCATTGAACTGCCAATACTAAAACACATTTTCTGAAAATTGACAGATAGTATTTGATAAGATGCACCAAGCAAATCACTTAAAAGAAATAATTGCTTCTTGTTTATCTTAAATTTAAGAGACACTACAGATATTGAATTAATAGATAAGTGTTATTTTAATTTGATGTGCAGTCAAGTAGATTTTCAAAAACTTCATTTTGTAAATTTTCTTAACTTAAACTAATTTGTTAAAATTCACAAAATTCAACATTGTTATTATCCTTAATTATAATTGTGTTATGGCAGCGTCATTCATTTTTACCTTCATTTTTGTCTCTATATGATATTAATATTTGATGTTTTCCTTTTAATTTTTGTTTTTGACAGACATATTTAATGCTTTATTCTTGCTTAGCATGCCAAATTTTGAGGATCCATCATGAAAGTTACCCTATAATCGTAATCTTAGCATTTTATGTTGGTAAGTTGTTTTTTATTTCAATTACGTTATCATATAAATCGCATAAATACCCATGTAATTTATCATAAAATTAAATATATCGAACTTTTAAAGGTTATTGAGAATTTATTTCAGATATTATAACTAATAAAATTTTACCATGCGTTTATAGCTTAATTCGATTATATATCTTACAAGTTTTATCGGTTTTTCAATTTTATTTTCTTTATTTATTGACGAAATTATTTTAAAAATTTCTCAGAAATTATGTCTTCCACGGTTTTTATCTCAGACCAAAATTTTTCTTGCGCAAATATTTCGATATGCTTGGTTGTATACATTATCTCTAAATATTTAAGACACTGATAAAAAAATTTTCAAAATATTTTTTGTGATATTTTAGCAAACGTTTATGTATTTTTATCAATGAGAGAATTTTAATTTTTACCCAAAGTATACACTGATAATTATATATGACTTTTCATTTTCAAATCATTTGTTCTCAGGCATCCAAAATTTTTTGGTATTATTCACAATAAATATTTTGAATGAAATTAGCATGAATTATTTGTCAATAATTCAAGTACTTTATTAGTATTTAACACTATTTATTCATTATTATTTAGTGTGCTATTTTTTACTCAAGAAAAATACAATAAATTTTCAACTCATCTTTATCATCAGGAAGTCAATTTGAGAGATTTATATCTTGCAAAACTTGATCATAAGTTTTAAAGGTTTGGGTTTTTATAACATATGTGGATAGAATCATATAATTTTTAATTGCTATGTAATTTATGTGAAAAATTTTAACAACGAATCTTTACTTTCATATAAATATTCTCTTTCTGTAGGATGATTATTTCTCGAAGTATATGCTGTTAAGGAAAAAATAATCAATGACGGTTTAATTTTATTAATTTTTTATCAATTATATTGAAGAGTACAAGCAAATATCAATTTAATTAAGGTAAAATCTGTTATAAAATTTTTATATGATAAAATAAATTAATTTGTAAAATTTTTTAGTTTTCAACTATTTGAGAAAATTATGAAGGATTTTTTGATATATGATTGATATTTTGTATTTTCATCATTTTTGTATATACAAATACTTTTGAAACGTTTTGCATAAATTACGCTCAAAAATACTTTTACATATTATCTAAAGAACTAGATATGAATTACTCTTATTTATTCACTCTTAACGGAAGAGTTTTTATTTTCAATTATTTTTCATCAAGGTGATTTTCCTTAATTTTAATGAAACACGATTTATTGCCGTTTCGCCTGAGAATAAAATACTTCAAGAATTAGAAATTAAAACATTTAAAAGGTATAATAAGACTTATTATGCATAAAATTATATTTTTAACAGAAAGAATATATAAGTGATCTTTATGTATGGTTAAAAAGAATATTTTCACCAACAAAGTTACAATTAGTTGAATTAAAACATTTGTGATTTTTATTCAGTGTTCCGTTTTTGAGATATAAAACTTTCTTATTGTATTAAAAAGAGAACCTGTGAACATCGCCAAAAACACCTTTAAAAATGTATTTAAAATTTCATGGTTTCTTTGTTGATGTCTTTCCAAAGATTGCTTTAAAGTTTCAAAACGTTGTAATCGTTTAATTTAATCATAAAGACAGAATAATTAACCTGAAAATAGCTATTAATCAAAACAGAAATTTAAACTTTAATTATTGCTTCAGTAGATCATCAGAGGTTCATGTGTTTTCATTAACTCTTTAACACAAGATTTGGAAATATGATTAAAATTTCACAAATTTAAACGAAAAACTACGACAAACTAATATAAGAACTACTCCTATTAGACCAATGTCATTCAGAAACTGGTTTTTTCATTTAGATTTGAGCATCTTTTGGAGGCACAACGATGTCCGGAACAACTTCTGGGACTACGTCTGTAACAACAGGGGCGTCAGTGTTTACTATTTCTTCTGGCATTTCTGTTAATGATATTATGAATTTATTTTTATTTGTTTAAATACATATTATTATAAAATGTTGAAAGCTAAATCTATGAAAAATTAAAGCAAAAAAGTCAGAAATTAAACTCGACATAAAAATGAATGGATAATGGATACTCGTGACGGTTCAAAAATTATCGTGTTCTAATTTTCACAATTTATAAACGTTTTTCTTGCGAAATTTCTTTTTATTATTTTTTCCTTGATTAACATTTTTGAGATTCATGCAAAATATCATAATTATTTTTACGAGAATTTTATTTTTTCAATGAATTAAATACGATACTTGTATTTTAATATTTTAATTATTCTATTTATCTTTGATTAAAATAGATTTAAATTCGAAGTCTATCGACAGTAAAAATTTTTAGATTTCAAAAGTTCAATGTTTGGGGATTTGTAATTTGGAGATCCAGATAAAGAGTGAATCCTTGATTTGGGAACTCCTGCGATTTTAAAATGTGAGTTTGAGATCACCATATGAAAGGGGAAAAGATAGCTCCGATGGAAAATCGCAGGATAAAATGAAGTGCCACATTTCACCATATATCGACACGTGTTAAATTGAGGAAAGAAAAAGTAAAAATATTTTTTGATATTTTAACTTCAAAATTACACGTATTTGCAACCAGATCTATGAGAAATATCCTTAAACTCTAAATAAAATATTACATCTTTGATATTCTATCAGGTATGTTTCATTTCAAAATTTTTTACATATCTTTTAATTCAGGTTAGCAGCTATTATTGCTTGTACAAATTCGATTAAAGTAAATTGACATCTTATTTTAACAATGTGGCTGTATCAGAGAATAGCTTTTTAAGTACACGATGAATTGTGATTTACACAAGATAAGTAGATTTAAAAGTTTCTCTTCTAATGTATTTTTAGGATATTCAAGACCGAATAAAGGTCTTCGTTCAAAAAATAAACGGTGATTTGTTATTTTGAAATAGAGTTGAATTTTTTTGAATACTCATGAAGTTTTTTCAAAATCTTTGGATCATGATATGTCTAAAATTCATTCTTACCTTAAATAAATTATTTCGATGTTTCTTAGAAAATCTTTGAAATAAATAAATTGGATTTCCATTTAAAAAATCTATCCATGAATCTAATCATTCGTTTAAGCAAGTTAAACTTTCCTTGTAAACATGGTGCTTTAATTTTCTAATAATTTAAAAACATTGAATTCAATCTTAAAAATGTATCACTGAATCGATCTTAATCAATAAATCTCCTTTCAGGTTTTATTTTTGATCCATTTGACTTATAATTCTATGATATCATTCTTTGATAATTGTAAAAAATTACTGTATCTTTGAAAGAGATTTTTCAATAATTTTTAAAAATTTGTTGTTTAAACAAACTTAAATTTTTCAAAAGGATAATTTAAAAAAAACAAACTTTAAATATCTCAAATTTACTTTAAAGACTCAGTTATATCAGAAAATATTTCATCATGTTTGTTTCTAATTTTGAGTTTACAGTGTTATAATCAAATATTTTAAAAATTTTGATTTTTATTAACGTTTTAAAAGTCTTTAAATGTATAATATTTCAAAGAATAAACAATTAGATGAATTGATTACTGTTAAGGCTACACTAAAAGGTTATTTACTTTTATATAACTAAGAGATAAAATTGATTTAAGATCATTTTGTTGCTCAATCCCATGAATTTGATTGAGTCGTGATGCACTTAGAGATTAAAATATTTAATAGAATTTTCATTATATGTTTTAAACTTTTATTGTCAGTTTTTTCAACATTAATGAAAAATAAGATGGTTTATATTTCATCCTTTTTCGATTTGAAAATTTTAAAATCTATAAATTTAATTTAAAAAATTATGGGCATTATTAAATTTTATTACTTTATTTGGTTTATATAATTATATATCTTCATAAATTGAGCTTTTTTTATGAATTTAGATGAATTTTCACAATATTTCTTTGATGATACTCCTTGAAAATGACGATAAAATTTCTAAATACTGCTTACAATCTTTGGGAAACTTAATTATTTTTGGTTAATTCGACGTTATATAAATAATCTTGGTTAATATCATGAGTTTTTAAATTAACTAATAATTTTCAAAATCTTTGATTAGTTTGATATTCAAATCTACTTTATAACATAATTCAAAAGAATAAAAATATAAAATAAATGCTGTTAAAATATAAGTTTTATAATGGCAAGAAACTTCTGTAACGACAAGCTAAGATTGTCAAACGTTTATAAGAACAATATAATAGTAGATGATGAAACTTTCGTATGAAAAGAGTAAATTTTATGAAATTTATCATTTTCAATGTCAAGTTGTTATTTTATTGTAAAATAATAATTCTATTTTGGAACTTTTATTAATGGTCTATTTTGTATTCGATGACAGTAAATTTCTTTAGAATATGAAAACTTTGAAATAATTTTATTCATGATCTGAAGAAACTTTAATTTTACAGAGCATAAAAATTAAAAAACTCGCGTCAACAAGATATAATTTTAATCATTGATGACAGTAAGACAATAACTCAGTTTTAAAAAATAAGTGAGTTAATGTAATTTTTTCTAGTACCATTGATCATTTTCATGATACAAACTAATTTTAAGGTCATCTAACAATAAATCGAATAAATAAGCATCATGTTGAGAAAATATTTTGCTTAGATATGACTTTATGAATCTTCAGAATTTTGAGGATGGTTTAAAAGTTTGTAAATTTGATAAAACTCACCAAAAACGAATACATATTTCGGTTTAAACTTGAGGGAAGCGCAAAACGTCTAAGCTTCAAGTTATCAGAGATTCTCTCAAGAGACTAAAAACTTAATATAGTTCAAAGAATATCATAAATGTTGTCTCTTATCGTTCTCTGGTTTATAAATGAGATGATTCGTAAAGCCATATCAGTGATGTTATAATTTAACTCATATTTTTGAGTTTACAATTCAAAATTATGGTATTACATGATATTTTATCAAGAATTTAATGTAATATTTTTAAATATGCAAATTAGAAATTTAAAAATTAGAATGTTAAGATTTTTCTGACATGGTTTTGTGATTCAAATATTTTGATGTAATTACACATCGACAAACCGTGTTAATTTACAAAAAAAATAATAATAGTTTTTAAATTTAAATCCTTAATTCGATCCTCAAAAAAATATTTAATTCCATTTTTTCATTTTCTTTTATAAATTAACAAATACATGCATGTTAACATAAAAAATCATAATAACCTCACATCTTAATTTGTATAACACAAAAAGAAATCTGACTTTGTATAATTGATACAAAATTTAATTTTTCTTATTGAAATATATTAAAAGCTTACAAATAATATTTTTGTTGTCAATAGCTATTTTAAAGTTAGAATTAAATACTATTTTAATTTTTAGCTTGATTAAAAAAATCATTTCAATTTTCTTGAAAATATATTAAGATTGTCAATTATCTTCAGTATCTCAGTCATATATATTTATAATAAAAACGCGTTAACAAACATGATCTTTATCATAATTTTGACCAATAATAATTTTAAAAAAATATTTACAATCTCATGGTTCTGATTAATTTTTAATTTTCAACATAAAAATACTCAAATAATAAATTCTCTAACATTAAATAAATGAAATTTTCGTTGATCATAAATCACATTTTTGAAATTGATTAACACTAATTTCTAAATTTATATTTTATCTCTAGTTAGTCGATCTTTCGTGGATTTTTAAATCACTTCATGTCTTTACGATGATCAATACCTTTTATTTGTTCAATTTTCTTAATTAATCCACGATATATTTTCAATTAAATTTATTTAAATTGGTATATAAAAAGTTGATACATGTATTTTTGTTAGGTTCATTATCAAATATATGGATTTAATTGAGATTTAAACAATTCCCTTCAGATCTGTTAACGTTTATTTCAGAGGAGACAAATGTAGACTCTTCAAATAAGCATTTGTATAAAACTGGATATAAACACCCGAATAATATTTGATTAGATTATAAACAATATGTCATAAAATATTTCGAAGATTATTTAGCTCGTAAATATTCTCATTTGTCATTTATATTTTGTTACATTTTATGATTAGTTTTACAAGACACCGCATTGGTATTCAAGGTTATCGATTTAATTTATTAGATTGCTCTAGACAGTAGTTTCGAAGACCTATAACTTTAATGTGAGATGTGTTGCTTTCAAACATACTTTATTCTTAATTTTCTACAGTTATATCTTTAACGCATCTTGTTGAACACATCAATATTAACAAAATGTATCTTGAATAAGATTATCATGTAAATATTTAATTCTTGATTTTAAACTGTTTATTTTAATGTCTTTTAAATTATAGTTTTCATTACATAGATATCAGAGTTTTAAATAGATCAGAAAACTTATTCTCAATTTATTCTTGACATAATGAATCTCAAAGTTAGTTTGGAAAACGATTTAGGATTTCTAATTTTGGGTGATTGTTTGAAGTGTTTTTCCGAGGTTCCTATTTTTAAAGTCTCACTGTTAAAATAATCTGTTCTCTGAGTTGTGAAAACTCAATATGGGTTGAAAAAAGTTATTTTTCGAAATTTTTTTATCATCGAATGTTATTAATTTTTGAAATTTTTGATTAATTAAAGGAGGAAGCATTTACAAAGAAAAGCCAAAATAAATATTTTTCACATGAACAAACAAATTTCAACAATTTTTAATTGTAAGATTTTACTCATGTTCTTCTTTTGCGTTATTTTTAAAATCAATATTTTCAAATAAGAGGAAATTTAAAAATATAATTTCAAATAACTGTTGAAATGAGACGTGAAGTTCATAAATTTACTTAGCAAGAAAATGCTGCTATGAGTTATAGTTTACATCTATTGAATTTTTAAATGTAATAAAACTACACGCATTCTTAAAATTATTAAATTAAAATAATCAGTTCCAATTTTCATGAATCTGTGTTTTTATGTTTCAGACATTTAAATTTATTTATTCTGTTTTTAAAATGACATTATTTTCATGATAATAATTTTTTTTAATATTTTAAAATCATCAAATAAAAACTTATATATGAACTTTAAAAAAATTTTAATATATGGAACATAGTACTTTTTACTTATTTTTCTAATCATATTTTAATTCTCAACATTGTAAAAACCATTTAATCATTTATTTTAGAATGGTTCACGCAAAGTTTTAAAAATTATACACATTTTATTTTTATATATAGAAGAAATTTCTATAATTATCTATTACATTTATCAAATTTTTTTGAGAAAGTATATATTTTGTATTTTTATATTTTTGAAATAGAAGTAACGATAAATAAAGCATATAAACATTTCATTATATCTTCATATTTTTTTATTTTATTCATTCCTATCTTAAATTTACTCCATAATTATATTTGAAATATTATAATGAATTACCTAAAATTCATCATGATTAATTTTAAGAATGTTTTTCTTGAAAAACTTTAATATTAATTTTCACTGACATTATAGACTACACATGTTCATGTATTTTATGAAAAAGAAAGATATAGTAGAGCCCTATGAATGTAATAATTAAGAAACTTAAATTTTTTGAATAATGTTATATTTAACAAAAATTTCTTTTCCTAGATTTTAAGATTGGATACATTTAATTTTACAAATTATTCTTTTTTACTTTTTATAAAAATTAGGTTTATATTAAATATCAAACTATTTAGAATACTTCTCTCAGAATAAAATGGGGTTCAAAAGTTTTTCAAACTCGTTTTTGACATTTCAAGAAATCCAAAAAATGTCATGCATGAAAAACACAAAGTTCAGAATTTTATTGTCAAATGATTCATATCATTCAGTGAAAACACGCTCTTTTAAATAAAATGTGAATTTAAATAATGTGATAATTTATTTTCATATCAAGAATATTTTTTCAGATTTGGTTTGTTTTTAATGATAAGTAAATTAGAGATAAAATCACAAACATGTTTATTTTTATTTCCTTGTGCATTATCTAAATATTTTTGTTTCTGAGAGTCTTACAATATAAAATTCTGTTTTGATAAATACAATATCTTAAAATATATAAGATAAAAATTTGAGGATTGAGCAAATGCTGTAGCAAATTTTAAAAATTGAAAAGAAGTTAAACAGTTGGCTTCTTTTGGTGTTATAAGCTTTTAAATTCATTTATTAGAGTATTTATCTGACAAAAAATGTTGAAAATTTGAATATTGAAAATATTACAGAAGGTACAATTGATCAATTAATGCTTCACATTGAAATAGAAAAAGTAAAATTATACAAATTTTAGGATATCGGAAGAGCATACACAATACATCTATATCTCAAACAAACAAGATAGATATTGATGCTTTCTTTTCGGAATGGAATGCAATTAAAGTTTTTCTGCACAATTTAAATAATATTGAATGGAAATATTTTGTTCGCTCTTTCAAATCTTAATTAAAGGTGTAAATTCATGTAGGAAAACTCACAAGACTAATTTCGGATCAGCATTAGATAAAACTAATAGATGCTTTAAGGATTTAAAAACGTTAATTATTTTATTTTTTCATCAATGGACAAAGAAATTGCATCATGAAAATAATCATAGAATGTAAAAATATAAAAAAATCTTTTATTATTTTGTGGAAGTAATAAAAATCCAAGACGGTATCTTTTTTACACAGAGAATTTTGAAATTTTATCTTTTTGAAGAAAAATCTCTTATGGAATGCTATTTCATTCAAATATAAGTTCCACAATTTCCTAAAAATATATAATGATTTGATGTTTAAATTTTCAAAAGATAAAATAGGTTTTACAATTATTTCAGGCAATGATGAAAAAGTAAAAATCATTCTACGTCTAGCAATCATAAACAAACATTAACTAAAATAAACAGGTACAAATAATCTAAACCTTATGACAAAAGCTAAAATAATGAATTTCATAATTTAAAGAACGAAACTAGAGATAAAAAATTTGAAAAAACATAACTAGTTATTTTGAGTATTATCAGATTTTATTTCGAAATCAACATAATTCCGTCAAAAAATAAATTTATGCCGTCTTAATTTAATACTCTAATAAATAGTTCGAATGTTTTAAAATTCATAAGTAACTTGATAATTTATAATAAATTAAAATCTGATGTAAAAATGATTTGCAGAATTTTAGTTCGATGTGGTCTAATAAGAACAAGGCTGATAATTTTATTCGTGTATAACTGAAGGTTGAAGTCTATTTTTGATGAAAAAATTTTTGTAAATATGTTCAAATAATCATTTATAAATAAAAATACCAAAGGCTTCAACCGTATTATCAAAGTATCTTGTGTAGAATTAGCAAATTTACATGAGTTAATATCAAAAATAAAACTTAGACATTATCAAAGGAGATTATCAGTTTAATTCAAGAAAAAACGATAATTTTAACTTTAATGGCAAAAGATAAAATTTCAGAAGAGAGAATAAATATCTTTTATCCAATTGGATTAAACCAGCATCTATAAGTAATATTAAACTAGCCTTTATTGAAAAATAAACATTTTAATTCGATACTATCGGTTCTATAAGCTTTACTCCTAAGTTAGTAAATATTAATGAATATGTTTGTTTTAAGTGACTCTATTAACGCAGATCTATGTATAATATAAAAAACAATAGCTCTTGATTCAAAAAATATTTGCTTTATCGAGGATATTTACACTATTTGAATGTATTATTAGCCGCCATACACTTAAAATTTTCGACAAATTTTCTTCAAATTACTTCAAGTAAGTAATGATAAATAAATGTGTTAAGATGTATTTTTTTCAGAAAATTACCTTATATGGTAGATTAAAATATTTTTTTTAATTTATTAAAATTTAGAACTTTTCTAGAGTCTAAAAACGATGAAAAACATCGAGAAATATTTGCAATATTTGTATATTAAATGAAATTTTATTCTTTTTAATTTTACCTATTTGTGATCATTAATTTAACAAGATAGTATTAAATAAAAATTCTTTGATTTTTGTGTTATTTCATATGGTAAATCTTATTATTTTTTATCTCTTCCAATTTAAAAATCTTAAACAAAAGAATAGGTTCTCGTAAAAAGAATTATAAAACCTACAAATATAAACTTTAGGACAAGATATTGTACATTGATATATCAAGTATGACATAGAATTTAATTTTTCTTCAAAGAAATGTAAAATTTTATTTCTAGAAATTAATACAATTAGTTATTTTCTGTACATTATAAACTATCTGAAATCTTACTGCTTTTGTTAAATATACATTTGAATTAGTGCCATCATGTATATGCTAAGCTCTTATTTAATAAGTATTTTTAACTTATCGAGATATCCTTTAAATATATTTTATAACTCAGAGAACGATGTTCAAAGCTAATTCCATTTTAAATAATGATATGAGACGTGAAATTTTTAAATTATTAAAGATTTTCGGGTAATTTATTTGTCAAAATACACTTTAAATTTTTATCGAAGTAATTTTAACAAAATTTACGAATGACTCATTTGAGTTCAAGAAAAAACCAAACAATAAATCCTTTCGTTTTCACGAGGTAATAAAAAATCAACAAATTTGCAAATACGAGAAACAAATAAAAATGAACATTATTTTCTATTAAACATCCTTAAACTGCATTCGAGGGTTTTTTGTGCATTATTTCAGTGTAAAACCTAACAGAGCAGAAGTAATTAAAAAAGCATTATTTGAGCAATCGCAAATTTTAATTACGCTTTCATTAATTTATGTAAATTTTATATGGTTTTCCTTTTCAATTGAATAGTTATCATATCCATTTGTGTTTAATTTTGATACAAAATTAGTTATTTATTAAATTTAAAAGGTAAAACAATTTCAATCTGTATAAACCGTATAAAATAGATTACCTTATGTTATCCGATTATACAATGAATTTAATTTATATAAAGTTAAATCATAAGATTATTCGATAAAAGCGTTTTTCTAAGAGTTCATTTTTACGTTAAAAGTATTGTTTAGTTTGCATATTCGAATGATACATTCATGATTCCAAAACGGATATAAAATCAGATTTATTCGAAGTCATTTTTGAGGCAGTGGCAAAATTCTTTTCTCTCAAATTTTCTGCAAAATAAATATCCAAGATTAAAAAAATATGATCAGCTCAAATAAAATTTTAAAAATGACTGAGTAATGTAAAGCACATTCCTTATTAATAACAATGATTTATTGATATAGTTCTTTTATTAGGTCTTTCATAAACAACCTGGAGAATCGTAAATAATTCAATTTATTGAGAAAAATTCTCACAGTAAGCTATAGCTGAGAAAATTTAACAATATTATTTTTTACAAACATGTTTCGCTTCATTTTATTTAAGCGTCACGTTTTTAAATTATAGAATTAAGCGATAAACGTAGATAACATGAGGATTCGGAGCACATAAATTTCTATTTATTAAAAAAATGAATATTCTGAAAAGTATATTTAATTTGAATCATCAGTACGATCTAAACGACGCATCTATTCTGCGTCAGTACAAGATACAATGGTACTAAAAAGTTGTATTTTTTTGTTAAAAATATTGAGTATTATCATTGAAAAACTCGATAAATCATGAAGTAATTTTATACAAATTTAAAGCGAAATATAAATTTGATTTTATTAAACTCAAAAATATTTTTGATGAGGATGAATATTGAATTAACAGCTGAATTCATGTTCTGTATCACGATTTGATAACCTTTCATTTTGTTAATTTTTGATTTTACTCTCCAATTTGAAAAAATACAATAAAGGTTTTCAGATCGTAAAATTCAGGTTGCCCGTACTCACGATATTTGTGAAACATTAGCTAAAGATTATCAAACATAGCCCTTTAAAATTAAACAGACAACATTTATCATAACTTTTTCATCGCAAAAATCTGCATTCATCGTGTAAATGAGAATCAATATGAGACTGTTAAAACCTTCAATGGAAAAAATTTATTATCTAAGGCTTGTCTATTCTTAATTCGATTATATTTTTTATTTTAAAAGTTACTCTTCAATTAATAATCAAAAATGAGGCTATTTTTGCAAATTTTGGCATTCTTCTTAACATTTTTCGCTGTGGTATTAGATCATCTTAGAAATATTTTTTGCAATTAGATGAAATTTACCGATTTAGGCAGAAAAAATATCGCTTTGAAACTTCTCAAAAATTATAAAATAATTTAAACTGTTAAAAAAATCCAAAATCGTAATATTTTTTCTGAGCTTATAGCCATTATACTAACTTTAGGGATCCAATGGAATGTCTATCCTCTATAAACGTTTCACAATTTAACCTCGTGTGCAATATTTCTAATCGAACCCCTCAAAAAAGGTTTTCAAAAGACTTGCCAGACTGATTAATTCATTATGATTTCTTAGAATAAAAAAAGGAAAAATAAACATAATTAGTGACATAAATAATATCGTGACATGAGGTAGATTTAAGAATTTTTTCGATTTTAAATGTGATGCACCGATGTCTGGTTCAAAATTTTATTTAATAGAAAATATGAAATATTTATAAATTTATAGATATTTTAATATCCACAGAATCTTCCAGTTTGATCAAATATCAGAATGGTGTTTTTATTCCTTTTCAAAAATTTAAAATATTCTAATTTTTTCACATCAAAAACATTAAAGGGGGTCAAATAACATTGATTTTTGAAAATATTTTTTATATCCAAGAGGATGTAGGATTAGTTAGTCGTGTTCAAAACTGGTTAAAGAATTTCGAACTAGTTTTTGAGAAAATGTAACTCCTATTTTTATTGAAATAGTTTTAAATTTATTTTAAGTAAATATGGTAAAGAATGAGATGATAAAAATAATTTCTCAATAATTACAAATCAAATGATAAATGCTCTCACTACAGCGTATGTACTTCAAATTTTTAAAAATTCAATTATCATCGCCTTATAAATTTTTCTGTAATTGGAATTATTTTTAGGTCAAAATCTCAAATAAAATAAATAATTTTTAAAAAGAATTTTTTCTGAACAGTATAAGTAAGATAAGATATCACAAACAACTTTTAATACTGTATAGAAATAGAAAAAACGTCATTTAATATATAGTAGATAAAAAGACCATTGAACCGATAATGAGTAACAAATTTTTCAATTGTATTACTTAAATGTTGTTAATTTTTAGAATGAAATAAAGTTGTTTAAATTTGGTAAATGTAAAAAACATCTTAATACCTTATTACAAGAGAGAAAAGTTTCAGACGTATGATGAAGTTACTTGGATGTTGTTTAAATTTGATGTGTCTCACGAATATGCGATGGTTAACTTGAATAAGCTCTGAACATTTTTAAAATTAATAAATGGTTTTCAAAGAATAGTAATGAACTAGAAGTTCAAAATTTAAGTAATTAGACCTTTTAAATCATGACTGTTATGAGAAATATTATATATCAAAAAATTTTGCCATTACAAGAAGTGAGTAAAGCCAGCATAAATGTAATACTTTTTAGATTCTATGAAGAGAAAAAATATCAAGAAAAAATATTTATAAACTTTAGAAAACTTATTTTTTAATAGTATTTTCGATCTTTTCAAGATTTATTTCATCAATAATAGTTTGAAACTTGTTTGCTCAATGTATGCAAACATTATGGTTATCTCAACCTTAACAATGAATAATTTTGTTTAGAAGACAATTAAGAACTTGGCCTCACTTTCTTAGTTGTAAACATTTCAGAAATGAGATTATACAAAGCTTACATTTTTAATAAATCTTCGCTTATGTTTTAAAATATAAACTCAAATAGATGAGACTATTTCATAGACTGATTGAGATTTCGCTTTTATGGAATCAAAATACCTCATAGATCAAGTTAAATTATGCTTGATTGATCTAAAGGGCAATTTATTCCAATGCACAGAGACAACTTATTTTATATTTTGTTTAATCTCATATCCTAAGCATTGTAAATGGAAAAGTGATTTAAAACCTTCAAAGATTAACATTTAAATTAATAAGTTGAAATATTATCTGAGAAACTTAGTTGAAAATAAATAAATTTTTAAACACTTTAAATTTTAAAATAATGAGTTATTCTTTCAATTTACATTTAAAATTGAAAGAAAATTTTCATACAATTTATTATTTTTACATTACATATGAATTGATAATGCAACGATTAAATCATTTGACAAACATTTTTAAATAATACTCATCTTTATTTTATCAATTAAAATATTTTGGACATTTTGAATTTTTTCTTTGATCAAACATTTACAAGTAAGACATGCAATACGACTGTCAAAGTTACTATGAAATATTTAAAAAATAAAAAATAATTTTCAAATCAACAATTGTTAAAAATTTAACGCTAAACAATAAAAAGAAGGTTTTTTATGGGAGGAATTTTATTAACCTACAAATTTTATCAAGTACCTTAATAGAATTTACAGATATTTGAAGATCTGTATATTTAGAGGAATGAAACCTGTTCTGGCCAAAATGATCCTTTTTTAAACAAACAAAATATCCTTGATATTATATATGTTGTAATTTTTTTAATCAAGGGTTGTTACAGTATAAGGAAATGCTCAATATCAATTAAGAGGCTGTTTCATACATATACTATCCCCCTCGTTAAATTTGATCAAGAAAACGTGTGTATATTTGATGTATGTCCCCAAAAATTTAAATTATCATATATTGAAAGAATAAAAATTGTAACTTTTGATAGATACAGTTTGATTGGAATGTCTGAGAAGTGATAATCCAAAATTATATGATCAAAAAGAGGTTTTTACATTTTTCAATATGAAGCAGAAATTTGATAATATTGAATGACTCGAAATTAAAATTATAAGGGTAATTAACAACATTGACAAAAATACATTTTTGTTTTAGCTTATGAGGTCAACAATTTTTGGAAAAATTCAACTTTGACATCTTTTCAGTAAATCTATGATTAAACATACAAAAATATCATCTCGCTCCTGATGTAGTTATGAAGGCATTTTTAAATATCTAAAAGATTTTTCAGTTAAATTTTATTTTATGATTTGGATCGAGTCTTGTATTTTATAACTTAAGCAAGAAAATAACATACCATAAAATTTTTGCAGAAGATTAATTTGAATCAATACATTTTTCAATTTAAAACAATATCAATTTTTTTAAATTCAAAAAACCCATTTAATAAATTTAAAAATCCGAGAATTATTTTATGATAATTATTGATCAATAAATATTCAAGGTATTTGCATGCATGAGAGTTTTCATTTTAAACATTCTCAAAATAGATTTAGTTTAAATTTTTCATAACTATTTTTGAGATTAATCTTAAAATTTAATCAATAATTTTAATAATATTAATTTTATCATTAAAATATTTTTAGAAAATTAAATTGTGAAATTTTTTTGTATAAAGCATGAATGAAACCGTTACTATATATTAAAACTCATATTTATTTGTTTTTTCAACAGCAGAATTAATTAAACCGAAAAAATCATAATTATTCTCATTATAACAAAAACATGCTTGATTTCGTGAATAAAACAATGTTAAATCATTCTTATTGTTTTATATTTGTATTTAAGTTATGAAAATACAAATATAGTAAAATAAAATATTTTGATTCTTAATAAATATTAAGACTGATTATATTAAAGAAAAGAGACATTTTGAAGTTTTCGAAAATATGGAGGGAGACTTAAATGGAGAAAAAGGCAATATCCACAAACTTTATTGAAATAAAAATCACATAGATCTTTAATTTCAGAATGTGCAATTCATATTTGTGCTTTTTATACTGTGAAAGTCACATTCTTGGTATCCTAAAAACAAAAATAAACGACAATATTTCATTTTCCAGAAAAACCTTAATTCAAATTCTTCGATGAACGGAAGAGGCTATTATATAAGTATTCATCAAAGAATACAAACTCGATGCATTGAATCCAGATTTAATGATGTCATTAAACTCAAACTAAGATTTCTACGATTTATCTCTGCTTAGAAATATTATTTGTGGAATCCAAATCAAATATTTAAGCAATTTTTATCAAAAATGAATGAAAAAAATATGCCAGAATATCAATTATATTGTGAGTGAATAATAATTTATCAAAATGTTTGGAAAAGATGATCATGATAGTTGGATATTAAAAATATGAATCGAAAATAAATGAAAATATTGTTAACTTCAATTATTCAAAACGAATATAATGAAAAATAACGTTAGTTGAATTTTAATACATGTAAATCACAAAAAAACAAAATCAAGAAAGGATCATAAGCAAACTTATTATTTCTGATTTGCACAAAAATCAACATAAGACAAATGTGTTTAATATCGAACAAGATTTGTTTATTCCAGATATTAAGTTATAGATTAAGGTTTGTGAACAAATTTTCATCATTTTATTGAAATTAATAAATTTAAAATTTCAAAGAACTTTACATCATATATATCATTGATATTCGATATTCACATTGTAAATGAAAGTAAAAATTTGAAATATTTTGTATTTGATGTGTAAGAGACAAGGAAATCTTAATTTAAGAAATAACGTTCCATATTTTGATAAATTTCTAATGATATATATTTTAGATATTTCTACTATCCGAATTAAAAACCCATAAAGATCTGTATTGTTACTTATGAACTTGTCGTGTATGATGAACATTAAAAGGACTGTTTATGCAGTCTAAGTAGTTATCTGGTCAAATTAAATGAAAAAGATAATGTTTTGATGATGGTAGATTGTTAGAACCCGTAGTATATAATATATTCCTCAAAAAAGTATTAATGTCTGTAATTTATGAAAACGCTCTCTGTTAGGTATGTTAATTATATAATCTTATATGGAAATTGATGAATAAAAAATATTGAATGTTAATTCCAGAATAACAGGGTAAGGTTAACTATATTCAAAATTAAGGATTATTATTGATTTAATGCTCATGTAGATGTTGAAATATTGTCAATTATATAAATTAATTTAATGTTATTCTGAAAGAGCAATGATTATCATCTTAAATAAATTAGTCTGCTTCAATCATGATCATTATATATTCATCTAGTTGATGTCATTAAATCTAATTTTTAAATATTACTTCGAGTGGCGTTATGATTCTCATCATAAATAAAATCTTCTGATTCTGTGAGGATTATGATATAATCCTCTGGGTGTTGACCCTTAACTCAAATATATTCAATGTTACCTTCCAGAACTCTTAGATTCTTCTATCTTTTATTAATTTTGTGTTGATAATGATGAACTCTTCTAGATGATGTCTATTACAAATATTTCTTGCAAGTAACTTCAATTGCGTTTTGATTGTCATATTTATTAAATCCGTCTGATTCTGTGAGGATTATGATAAATCCTCTGGATATTGTCCCTTAACTCAAATATATTGAATGTTACTTTCCATAACTCTAAGATTCTTCTATCTTTAAAAATTTTTGTGTTGATAATGATGAACTCTTCTAGATGATGTCTATTAAATATTTATTGCACGTACTTCAAGCGTTTTAATTGTCATATTTGTTAAATTCGTCTGCTTCAGTTATGAGTATGATTTACTCTTCCTGTTGTGTCCATTATCAAATTTATTGAATGTTAATTTCCAGAACGTTGCGATTCTCATTCCTTTAATAAATAATATAAATTCTGTGTTTATTTTTATATCTTCTTCTGGATGATTTCTATTAGAAATATTTATTTCATGTACTTCGAGAGCTCTGGGATTTTATAAATTTTTAATTTGTCTAATTCTGTGTTGATTATTATTTTCATCAGAATGACTTTCGATTAAATCATATTTTTTTTACCGTCAATTTTTTACTTCTTTTCCAATTTTGTTTGGCTAAATATTTTAACTGTATCAATTTATATTATTTTACTCATCTTCATAATGCGTTCTTGCATTACTTTATTTAAGCATATAATATTTTTTATTTTTCATTCGATAAAATGCATCCTACTCTTTTTATAAATATATTTTTTGAAAAACTTTATTAAATTTGAAATGTTTGTGAAAACTCTTTTCCTTTTAGCTTAATTGCTAAATTACATCATTATTGGTTGTATTATGTTTATTATATTTTACATAGTTATCTTATGAAATTATCTATTTTATAGATATATCTGCTTTTGGATCATTCAAAATTTCTAGATTTTTATCAGAGCTACTTTACATGATTTTGTTTTTAATTGTGTAAAATTGTTTTGCAATGTGTAAAATTTTTCATGGTTTCTTTTGGGATTTTTTCTTTGATGTTACTTCTTGAGGTAAAGAACAATTTTACAAGGATCCTTCATCTATACTTCACCCATTTCTTTCATTTCTGTAAGTTTATACACTTGTTATCTGGTATTTAAATACTCATACTCACTATAAACCTCATCCTTTTCACTTCATAAATTTCCCACCATAGTCTGTTGTAATGTGTTTGTGAAAGGGGATGTACATGATTAAAATCTTCTTTACTGAGTGTAGATAATCTGAAAAAATTTATTTATATGTCTATAAATTTCTTGTATACGTATACTCATTGCAGAACACTGAATACTTGAATTTGTGTTCATGTATATATTTACGATTCGCCATAAATAATAACTTTCAAAAAATATGCATATTTTAAATTCGTAAAAATTATCTCATAGCCTAACATATGAAACCTACAATTGTAGATAACTCCCCACCCATGTGTAACTGTTTTATAATATTAGATTCATCCAGCCCTGAAATCGACGTAAAGATTATGAAACAACCCATGATGTTTTTGAGAGTATTTATGATTTTATTAGTTAAGTTTAAATAATCATGAAATTGTCTTAGGTGTATAATTGGAGAGTAATAATATTATTTAATTCTACAGATATATGGAATTGAAATGTATGTTACCTGAGTCAACGTGATATTTTTACAAACGTTATGGATGACACCGTTTCTTATTTAAAATATCAATAAAAAACAATAAAATATGATAAGTGAGTGAGAGTATTAAAATTTTTACTTACTCGTGTGCTTGTCACCATCAATTATTAAATGTCAATAAAATTTCAAAATTATGATTTTTCCACCATTGAATCAGAGGAAGTGCCACTCTTAATGTCATGGAAAAGTTATAAACAGGTTCCTATGATCTTCTGAGATATGTATAGATAACCCAAAAGGTGTTTTAAGGTAAAAATAATGTGAACGTAAACAACCGTATCTAATTTTTCAAATTTGAATTTTATTTTACGTTATATCTTCCTCAAATTTCATTTCTTATCAGAATGAATAATTCTTCCTATTTTTGTATGTTCATGATAAAATTACATTTTTAAGTTAATCTATAAATAAATTGTTGATAAACTCCAGCTATGACCTTCAGATAACATCAATGATCACCAAGATGTCAATGTTTCTTGTGTTGTGCTCTTGTGATCCTCATTTGAGAATTTCAAGTACTATAATGCCTTGATTTTCAAACGACTATTTTTTGATGAAGTGAAAAACGTGTGGTTTATTTATTTGTTCCTGAGAAGATTATTATTTGTTATAGATTGTAAGAAGTGAGGATTAAAAAAATTTAAAAACGATTATTTAATTTTAAAGCAATAATTTGATTTAAAATTATTCGTTTTTTACTTCATGGTATAAATTTTGAATTTTTTGACAATTTTTTGTACATTCTTACATTATATTGAAAACTTTTTCATGCTTGTATTTCGTTAAACTTATTTCGGTTTTGAGAGATTTAATAAATTAAACTAATCTCAATAAATTTGTGAAGATATTACTAATTATAAACTTCATAAAATAGTATCATAATTATGTCATAAGGTAGTTGATTTCTAAACCATGCTAAAATTTGAAATTTCATCATCAAAAATGATAAATTATGTAAAACAGTAGTTTTCAAAATATTGAGACTCGAAAAACATTTTATATTTCAAAAGTATTATATACAAAATAATAAGAGCAGACCTCGAAGAACACATGCAAATATTACTTTCACGTCATATAAATACAGATTCCGATGTTTTTATTTTGTTTTGAACCATTAAACCAGATTAAATTTTGACATTTACCTTTCAAATAAATGTAGAACTCGTCTCTTACGTATTATAAAATTGAAATTGTAAGATAAATTTTTGATGTAAAAATCGAATCGATAATATTCTAGTTTATTGAACACAAAATTTTAGATAAATGAGATCTTTATTTGTTGTTTTAATTTTAGATCTGCGGAATATATATGTTTGTCGCGTTTTGGATCCATCTTTTTACAGGGATATTATATTATTTGTATTAAAACTGTTCATTATCATGATGTAAATGCTTTAATACAAACAAAAAATTTTCTGTTTTGAGAGAAAAAGATTTGCATACGTTTATCCTAATTCTAAAATCACTTTTTCAATGTTTTGTTAAAAAAATAAAATAATGATATATTTGGGGTAGATGATAAAAAAATCTTTCAAACATTTAAAAATTTTTTATGGGAAAAGGACAATTTTACTCAGGAAAGTACTGTTTGTATATGATAGCGACAAACATGGAAAATTTTACCATAGATTTTAAAAATAGCTGGCTGAGGTCTTGAATTAAATTTGAAAGGAGCACAATATAAACAGGATACTGGACGTTATCACCCTCTTAATAGTAAAGTGTGGTTAGTTACTGAATCTATTTAATTTGTGTGAAGAATATTTAATAGTTTTTTATCAGTTCCATATGGTACAAAAAAAGATTTCTTGAGTTATATCAGTCTATCAATCAACAAGAAGATTGCCATGTAGATATAAATTAAACGTTTTTTAGACAAAGTGATAAATGTTTCCCTGTTAAATATTCTATAAAACTTTCTATTTAATGATCAAAAATATCACCGACACTTAGGTTTATAAAATTTATTGACAATAGTTAACACTGATGAAAGATAGGTATATGAATTCTGAGAAAAAGGACAAAATATTTTTTTATCTTTAATGGCCCAAATAAGTATTAAAGCAATGAATTTGTTGGGAAAGTATATGTTTTATTATCACATAGAACGAATTTTAGTGCTTTAATTTTTACAAAAGGCCTGCATCTACATTATTTAACATGTACTGAAAAAAATTTATTTCATTTAAAAAAAAATTTCAAACATTTGAATCATTTGTCGTTTGTTAACTATTCTTAACATTTTTCAGAATACATTGAGGAATTATCAAGCATCTTGATTGATCAGAAGACAATTTTCATAAGTAGGGACAACTTTGTATCGTTAGAACTTTGAAACAGTCAATCATGTTGATTAAATAGAATGGAGAATATATGCTGTTATATATTAAACATATTCTGTCAATATTTTTGTTGAAACGAGTCAATGCAACTCTAAAATTGTTATATCTTCCTAATTTAGTTGTATTATCATTTAACATTGGATTAATTTAAGAGTGATGAACAATTCTACTTCAGTTATTTGTTTATGTGTGAAAGCTCTTGAAAACTTGGTTTTAAGTGAGTGTCTGTTGAGATATTGTCATAATTTAGCAGATTAAATTAGCTATCCATGAAAAATCTTCTTTAGGTTTCAGTTACCAATATTACGATATTAAAAATGAAAAACTCTGATAACGAGATATTATTTGAAACAAATTCGGATATTATGTTAAATCTACCTTGGAATGAGTTTTCATAAATCATTAAATATTCCAAAGTCATTGATACCCCAAATGATATCATAAATGATCAAATTTGAATTTATAAAAACACTCAAATGATCTTATTATACCATATCCACTTTGACTACACCTGAATCTACTGTGATGCTGATTCATAACTAACTACGATTAAAGTATTTGAATTTAAATAAACTTAAATTTAGGTCTTTAACTTATTACCCAATCTCACCGGATATTTTATTGACAAATCCTCTTGTCACACTACGAAAATGCCTGAGTAAAATGAGTCATAAGGGCTTTTACATAAATTATAGATAGATTTGGATTTTCCCCACCATTATCATTTAAAAAAATAAATAAAACGAATAGTGGATGATTAAATGGTTTCTTTTAAAATATTTTTAAGTTTAACAATTTTTAATATTGATTAAATATTTTCTCAAAAGAAAAAGAAACATGAAAAGTGTTAATTAAAATATTCTACACAAATAAAAGCTTTGAATAAGAAATAGATTTTTCAAAATTGTCAACATAAAAGATGATTATTTATCATATGTAAAATTTTTGAATAATCGAAAGGTTTAAAATTGTTTTCAACGTTTATTTTCAAATTGTATGCAGTGAATGATGGATAAAATATAAAAATTGTTCAGTTATTGCCTATAAGATTATTTACAAAACGAGCTGTTGAAGAACATAGTTTTTCCCAGTTTATTCAGATATAACAAGTTTTAAAATAAAATAAAAATATTTATATCAACAGAACTTAAAGACAAAGATCAAAATAGATATGTAAATGTTGAATTTAAATTATAAAATCTATAGATAAAGAGTTTTTAAATTATTTTTGAATTTGAAATTACATTTCACTTTTGTTGAGTCGTGAACAAATTATAAATCTTTTCAAACTCATAAAATATTTCGAAGTAAAAACAAGATTACTTTCGGATGACTCTTAAAATCATGAACTCATTCAATCAACAGAGCCTAAAAAATTATCGTCGTATTGTAAAATTTGTCAATTATTGCAAAAATTCATCGTTCATATTAAAATTATCATCCTAACTTGTCAAGAAGTTATTGAAATTTCGTAACTTTCATCGATGAATATTTATTAGAAATAAGGATAGGTAAATATTTTTCTTTTACAATTTTTTCAATCTATCTTTTAAATCATCGAAATGTTTAACAGATATTTTTAATGTTACTAACCTCATTCTGTTTATACAAAGAAAAGCATGGGAAGAAATAATTTATTCATAAATTTATATTTCCTTTTAATGGGTAAATATTCTAAGCTGTTGAACATAGATGTCTTTTTAAATGATTTAATCAGTATAATTTTAATTTTCATATTAATCTGTCAACCAATGTTGATTTCACATCAGATCTGTATTTATTAAACATTTTATATTTCTGAGACTTGTTCACAGAAAATTGTTCATCTATTTTTGATATTTGTTCAATCTAGTGAGAGACTCAACCATTGTGAGATTTTTGAATTTTTTCGAATTTTAATATTCCAGAGAAAGAATTATTATATTTAATTTTTTATTTTCAACCTATGACTGATAAAAAGCAAATATCCGAGATTGAAACTTCTTGATGAATTTTATGATTATACTTCATGAAAACAAACACATGTGTTTTATCTTCAAATACTGTCAATATAACAGCCTAAATTTTAGTTGTCACAAGTGACAAGTATAAAGGATATATTTAGGGTGTGCTTATTATTTATCTTAGTTGTATTTTCAAATATATTAGAAAATATGTTATCTCGTTATTTCCTATACGAAAGAGAATGAACTTCAACATTCGATCCTGAGTTTTATATCTCAGTAAAAATCGAAATAGATCTGGTAAATGTACAATGTTAGCATTTATTGTGAGGAGGCTTGTTGTGTATCATTCAAATTTAAATATCATAAAAATTATATTTACATGTGAGTGGAACTCGTGTGAATATTTTAAATTGGTTTTAATGGAATTATGGTTATTGTGAAGATTTAAGATCATGCAATATAAATTTGCTTTTAAAATGCCACCAATTAAAAGATAATCGTTACTACAAAATAATAACAGAAAATTTTTACCGTATATAATTTGTTACTGACAATTACAATGAAAGTTTTGAATTAACCTCTTGAAATATTACAAATTTATGATGAAATCATCACCAAAATATATCATTCTGACCATTTTTGAGTGAAACTGATATTCGAATTCAAAAATAAGCAATTTGTATCAATAAAACTTCTTCGCATGGATTTTACTTTGCTCTCTACTCGCTTTCTATTTTTATTTTGTATCTGCTTTAAAAACATGAATTAACATAAAATTCAAAAATAATTTGCCGAATAAATTTCCCTTTTTAAATGTAGATTTTGCGTTTATGATGATTCTGAAAATGAAAAACATTGTTGTTAGCATTTACAATCTTACACCGAGCCCAGTTTTGTCTTTTCAACTGAAATTTAGAATACATGTAGCGCCTTGTCGAGTATTTAGTTACTCTGTTTAGCCCGTATTTGACTCTTCAGGTTAAGACAAATATTTGTATCATTGTAAACTTTAAAATGTTTTTAATGAATAAGAAAACTCAAGAAAATGAATTATAAATAACTTTTTAGATTATAAGTGATTTTTCACTTTAAATAAAACTTACCAAAATGCATTTGAGTTCGTTGTCAAATGTATAATTAGCTTAAATTTTTGAAATATTTTATAAAGTCCTGCCCTCGAAAATGTGGTAATCTTTTGATTGATTTACTCTCAAAATCATACGATTAGGTTAAAATTTGTCGAATTTCCTGCAAATTTTAAAATAAATTCTGGTATGGTTCAGGTTCATTAGCCTGAAAAATGTATTTTACAAACTTGAGCTCTCCACTTATCTTTTCATATTTATATATCTCTCTGAATTTTTCTAATCTTGTCTTCATAACTCTAGACAGCCTGAGCATAAAAATATAAAGTTGAAAATTTTTATAGATTTTTTAAAAAATTATGATATTTATAAGTATGTTCGTTTTTGCAAAACACTCAATTTTACAGTTTTAATTAATCAAGATCAAAACTTCAGAATTTCTAAACAAATATTAATGAGTCAAACAAGAATATTTTGTTGTTTTATGATTATTTAAACTTATTCATAGGATTAACAAAAAATTTTTTTGGAAGTGATCTAAATAGGTATCAATTTCCCTTTTTTGTGATTTTTAAATCATTTACACTTTAAAATCCCTTTATTTTATGTTATTTTATAAATTAAAATTTTTTATTTTATCTTTCATTTTTCTATTGTTTATTTTGACCTTCTTTGTGATAAATTCCCATTATCAAATAATTTTTAATTTCATAGTTGTTGGTTCAAAGAAATTTATCGGGATAAGCTGATAAATCTGACAGTTGAAACATTCAGAGAACAAATCAATCTCAACGATAAACATGAAAATAAAATACCAAAAAGAATTTGTTCAAATTGAATGTCAAGATGAAAAAATTAGTTACATTGTTTATTTTTCTCTTATTTAACATTATATGACAGAAAAAGAATCATTTTCAACGTAAAAATAACAATGGTAAGCACAATGAGCTGTAATATAAAAAATAGATATTTGATCGTTATCACGCTTCTCGTTAAAATTATTCATAAATTACATTTTAATATTTTATTTCACGCAAATTCATGAGCCATTTTGTGCTTAATTCAATTCATTCTGTCATGTAAAACCGAGAATGAATAAAACCTATAACTCAATAACTTTTATGAAATGAAGATTGTTCGATTACTTTTGTTTCATTATTATATTCCATATCAAGAAGATTCAGATATTACTGTTTGATTGAATAAAATCTCAAAAGATAAAAAAATTAAAATCATACAATTCACTATTAAGGAAAAACATTAGCTATCATCCATTTACAAGGTCATAAACATGGGTTACGAATTTGAAATTTATCAAAAATCATGTTTATGGCAGAAAGACTTCAGCGTTGAATAAAGTATCCAATATACCTAAGACTTGAAAGAGGAGAGGAAGAAATCTCTTTGAATTCAATCCAAAACATTCAAGGTGTCTTATTGAGATTGGTCTGGATGGTTTTACCATGGAATTTACAGTTTTTAACTTTACGTTCCATTTTTTGCAATCATATTCATTTTAACAGATTTATGAAATGAAAAAGAGGTATTTAGACATTAAGTAATCGGAAGATATTGTTTGATCGTAGATCGTATTTATTGAGCAGAAAATCATTGTACGAATAATACTTCTAATTTATGACAAGTGGGAAAATTATATATGGTTCAATCGACAACAAAACCAAGTTATCAATTTAATTTAGGGAACGTTTTAATACCCACTATACAATCGAAAAATACACAATTTTTCAAAAGTGCTTTTAAATAATTCATAAAAACTATTCGCATGGAATGAGAAGCTAAAGATGAAGGCAGAGGTATCAATGAAATTTTAACCGAATGAAACAAAAAATTAACAAGAATGTAGCCAACCATGAATGACAATATTTCGAAAATCAGATTATAAGTTGTTTCATAAAATTATGAAGAATTATTTTGGCTGATTTTTAAAATAAATGTTCGTTTTTTATTCAAGAATACCAATTAATTAAGGAAAAATTTGTCTATCTTGTATTCACGATTTTCCAGTTTCATATATTCTTGATAATATTTTTGAAAATTTTGTATTCAACTAAAAATATTTAATGAGACTGAGAGAAAGACGTTTGAATTTCGTCATTTTGCAAGTATTTCTGAAATAGCCAGCTTTCCAATTCTTTAGATCTAATCTAAATGGATGTAGAAAGTTGATTTAAACAATTTCCTCTTCACAGAAAAACGACCTTTATGGAGTAAACCCCAATTTATGTAGATATGTTAATTAACAAAATTGACTGTCTAAACGATATAAGATTTTTGTTTACCTTTTTCGATGAGGTGGGTAGGTTTCTCTTATTGCTGTCTGTGCTGCATCATCAAAGAAGAACACAGACTGGGGGTTCTAATCAACTTACGATTCAAGTTTTTTTTTTTATAATCCATATAGTTTCTCTGATTTATTATCATTAGTTTGTTTATTTTAGTTTTTCATTTTTATTTTGACGGCTCTATTGTGTTTTATTTTTGAAATTTTTTCAGTCTCTATTTGAACATATGATTACATTTATAATGGGTTTTGGTTTAAATCATATAAATAAAAGATAAAAATATTTGAGAATATCATGGATAAAAATATTAATTGTAATTGTTATCAAAATCAGAGGATTTTGTTGGTTTAAACAAATTAAAGAGAATATAAAATTTATTTACTTTTCCCAAAAATTAATTATTAGCTAATTTTTCCCTTTTTTAAAAACATTCAAACTCACATTTACATAGAAGGCAATGTGTAGAGGAGATTTATTCCCTTTTGACCAAACCTTTTTCACGGATCGAATACCAGTGAAAAATATTTTGTCCTTTGTGTTTCATGAGTATGCGAATTGGATTCACTTTTAATTCAAATGATATTAGTTGCATAACATATTTTAATATGCCATGTATATTCATAAATTTCATTTTTCACATTTTAAAATTTTATATTGATGATATTTATCTTTCAAGAATTTTAGGTCATTCATCAAATTTAATAAATACACAAAGAATGAGGTACTTTGACATAATTATTTAAATTATGCATCATATATAAAAATAAAATATTTTAAGGTCTTGTAAAATCGAATTAAATAAATTAACTCTCTCTATCAGTTGAAAAATCCATGATTCATTCTAAGATATTTTTTGTGACTATTTTCCAAACCCAAACGTATCTCATATCTCTTAAGGATAGAAATCTTTGACAAATAAATATCTCTTTAAAAAACCCACACAAAAAATTATACATGTAAAATTAAAACAAGAACAGATCTCAAATAATTTTTCAGTTTCAAATTGATAATCGTGTCAACGAATAAAAGATCAAAAAAAAACAAAATATTTCGAATTCAAAAACTTAAAGGTAGAAATTTAGATAATTCTGTTGATAAAACTGTTCTTTAATATTTAAATCCAGTTTGCTTGAGTATATTCAAAATTATCATTTTATCAAATAAAATTTACAATTTTAAAGAAAATCTACATAATTTAAAAAAATTTGGTAAAAAAATTAAAAGAATGTTTAAGGCCACTAAAGAACCAAGAGTTTTGGGATTATTACTTTTTCGTCCATATATCTCATAACATATGTCTGATTAATTTATCATATAGGCATAACTTGAGCAATGAAAAGTTTTAAGTCTTACAGTTTAATGTGTGGCCAACGAAATTTTTGGCTGAGTTATGATGTTACAAAATTTTGAAAAATATTTAATCAAATACACAAAATTATTTGGAAAAAATCTATCATCGTTTGTGCTATGAAATTAGACATATGTCAAACATGAGAATCTGTCATCGAAATCTTTTAATTGTATTTTTAGCATAAAATTCAAGATTATACACCAACGTTTAGATCTACGTTTTCTTTAGCAGGTAAAAATAGAGATCAAGGATATCAGATGAAGATAAATTATATCCTCGTGTATCATATACTTTCATGGATCGTGAAATCATGAAATAGGTTCAAAGTAAAAAAGATCTTATTTTAACAAAATTTTAAAGAAACTTTTTAATTCTTTTTGGTTAAAATTAGGCAAAAGGTGATTTAATTGACCGTATGATATTTTTATTGATGTTAACCACTAAAAACATTCTTAATTTTAAAAATAATTTGAATAAGGATGTGAGCACCCAGAATTCAGAGGCATAAGAGGAAATTTACATTAATTTTTTTATAAGCATGCCTTCTTATGAAGATTTAAAGAATTAAATCTGTTATAATGATGTCCATGCTTGAGAGGCTAATAAATAAAATCGATTTATGTCATAAAATTTTCTTGAGTTACTTATATTGTTTAAGATCTCAATTAAAAGCAAAAAACATTCATTTTGGCAGTTTTGTTAAATTTAAGCTAATTCTAGTTAAATATAAAATTTATACTTTTTCAACGCATAAAAAATTCCTAAACTAGTGATAAATAGTTACTTTATGTTAAATCGAGAATATTTTAGCACAGGTTATTATGTTGATAGTAGTTTTAGAGCAGATTTGATGTGTAAAAGATACATTTTTTAAAAATTACAGTGATAGATTGAGTTGAAAAATTTAAATATCCATTTTATTTTTGTTTTATATTTTGATTAACTTTATTTAATCAAAATAGATTGTTTAATTTTAAGATTTTTTTTATTTTTTGCACAGATTCGACTTTTTTTTATGTTCTAGTTTATAATGCTATTTTTGAGATCTAACTTAACATTTTATTTGAACTTTAAATCACTCTTGGTTCAGATATTCGTATATCTACTAAGTTGTCTGACAAATGTTTATTTTTATCAACAAACTTTCTCATAATTGAACATGCGATAAACTGACTTATGGAAAAAATTTACTTTTTTTATTAACATGGGTATTTTAAATAAAATGAATTTTCATCTTGCCTCAGACATCTTTTGTCTAATTATAACATTGGCAGAGCGTTTGAAAAATATTTAGCATTAAAGTAATCATTATACAGAGAGTTTATTAACAACATAATATTCAACTAAAGTTTCGAATGTTTATTTTTTGTTGATCAGAATGTTTTCAACCCAGCCAAAATTTCTCAATGTGAGTAATATCTGAAGTTTTTTCTATCACCAATTTCCTGTTGTGCGTTTAATTTCTTTTTGGGTGTTTCTTCTCGTTTGTTCTTATGTAGGGAATTGTGAGGATCTCATTCATTTAATCTCTCATAATATCGTATGCCTGTTGGGACTGCTCGCATTTGACCCATTGGCTCTTTAGGACTCAATTTTGGAACCACACTAAAATTTTGAGCCATTCGTTTAAAAATTAATTTTAAAACCATCTGTATTGTGTGTGATAAATCTGCAACCATCTAAAATATAATCAGGATTATTTATTAAATTGAATTAATTTATCCAAATTTGAGTGTATGTATTTTTTTTAAAATGGATAAAATATCTATGCTTATAATTTCTGTTTGATAATCTATCAAAATTCTCAGTTATCAATTAAAAATCAAATTTACCATGAGGTATTTTGCAGTATACCAAAACTTGATAAATTTTCCCATCAAACGACAATTTGCAGAAGATAATTAATGACCTATTAATTTTCTATACATTCAGGATTTTAAATATTCAGCAATTTCATCTTTAAAAGAATCATGTTTTTAATGCAATCAAAAATCTGAAAAATTTGTTGTTCAAATTAAGCTTTTTTTTAAATATCAATCTTATGATTTTTGTATATGTTGTGATCATAGTAGAACAATTATAGTGTTACAATGTAATAAATATACTGAAAGAAAATAAATTAAATACTTTACGAATCTAAATTCTGTAAATAAAATGCACATCAATGAAATTAGACTCATGTTACAGAGTTACCTCAGTTAGATAGATACATAAAAAATAATTTTAAAGAGTATTGTTATTTTATGAACATTGAGAACTGAATTATTTCTTAAGACATGGAAGGAAAGAGATTTGGTAAATTAAGGTAAATTAAAATTTTTATAATGTTTGAACAATTTTCTGCTCGATTTTAATACATATGTTATAATATTTTCAATCTTATAATTCTGCGACTTATATGCAAATAAACCATTCAATCAAAGAGACTTTTTTACTTAAGAAAAGTTTTTTTTCGATAGGTTTTGACATTCATGAAATTATTTTTAAAAATTTCAGATTCTTCCATTTGACGTAGTTAAAAACCTGCAATTTTATTTTAAATTCTTGTTAGCTGAGATGCCGAAAACAGTTCCTGAAAAATTTTCTGCGATAAAATATTTCTTGTGTGACTATTTATTATATATTTGAAAACAATTGAAATAAAAAAATTGTCCAAATTTGAATATGTTTATTCGTATTCATGTATTATTAAATTTGATACGTATTTTTAAAGTGTTATGGCAACAACATATTTGTTGAAAAAATTTATAATCGTCTCTTTCCTGCAAAATATGAATGAAAGTTATTATTAGTTTGCAAAACTGTATCTTTAAGCATTTATAAAAAATTCAAACACAATTTTAGGCATATTTAATCTTCTGGAAAAAAGAATGAAACTTATATCTGAATTTTATCTCCAATTGATAAATTATTAACTCTTAAAGCATCTTATCAGTATTTGTTGTTTCTAATTCTTATTTTATAGAGATAATCTTATAATAAAGCAATGCTTCACAGATTTTACTCGATGTATCATCAAAATTTAATGTTGATATTTCTTTTATTTTCATTGAGGTATTAATTCTTTTTTCCTTGTTTTCACTTGAAAGATTAGAGAACCTTTCCTTTCCTACGGGCTTTTTTTCTGTTCAAGTTCAAAAAAATATAAAATAATAAGTGTTCGTTTACTTTTCAAACTCTGATATCTTTTAAATGATTAATAACTCTAAAACCAGAAGATTAGTTTTATTATTCATAATTTTCTTAATTGTAGAGATTTATTTCATTTTTTATGATTTAATGTATTATTTGAGAAATCCGTGTAAAACTGTTTCATTTCATTTATACTTTAAAACTAAAACATCAATTTAATTATTTTTTTTTATTCTTTGATGAATCTTCACAATTGAAGTTGATATTCTTTAAACATAAAAATAGCCCATATTTTTCCATAAATTAATAAAATTTTCATTTTGAACGTCTATTAATTTTTTAGTTTTTGCTTTTGTGGAATAATCAATCAATCACGGGTTGAGTCATACGAATCAAATTGATATATTTGACATTGAAATAAAAATGATTAAGTTTAGGAACTTTTAATCTCCAATTTAGTTGATTTTATCGGATGTATAATCAAGATAAAATTTATGAAATATATTCAAATTATTTGAAAGAATTGTAATTTTTGAATTATTATTAGTTATTTTAACTTTGAAGTATCAAATTGCCAGTGAAGTAAAATTAATTTATAAATTTTTACCAAACAAACTCTTGATTAATAATTTTTAATATATTCACATAATGATTAATATAAAGCTCGTGAAACTAATTATATTCAAACATTTATCACATTTTCTGATATTCAAGCCGTAAATATATCTCAAATATACCGTCGAACAATGTCAGATCTTAACAATTAAACCTTTTTAAAATAGAACCACTACAATTTTTCAAAAAAACATTCCAATTGACGAATTAGAAAATAAATAGTTCACCGTGTCAATTCTACTTTGTTTAAATAATAATTATCTAAGATTGTTAAAATGATTTAAAATCACAAATTATCCATTTGCAATCTTTCCTAATCTTTTAATATGTTAAATATATTTTTGGAGGTATACGATCGATATTTAACAGTTAAACTATGGAATTGTAAAAAAATACTAAGACAGAATTTTTGACTTATATTTAAGCTAAACCATAAAACTGCCTGTGTTTCTAGTTTTTTATTAACGTTTCTTCAAAGATCTAAAGTCATATCTTTTGAAAATATTGTATTTTGGTTTTAATTTTGTTGCCATGATTTACTCAAAATTGTTGAAAATTTTAATAAAAGCTTTATTACCTTTAAATAATTATGTGTGAAATATGAAATGTTATAACCAACTAAATTTTCATTTAAATAGTTTAACTGCTAGAAATTCTTTAAAATCATCCGTAAACTCCGCCTATAAGTCATTTTTATTCTAAAATTTAGAATCATGAATTGGATTCTCTAAATTTGACTCAATCTTCAATTAAGTACTACTTTATAGACAATTATCTTTCAAAGTTATAAAATTAATTCCATACTCATAGATCACTTTTTAAATCTTCCATTGTTTTTAATTTTGATGTTTCAACATGATCTCTTTGGGTGGTCTTTCTGGATGAATTATTATAAACAGTAGACAGGATGTTAAAATATTTTTTCATCATTAATGAGAGAAGTTTTTATTTTTGTATGATGGAAACTAGCTTCAATCAATTTTTATTTAAATGACCAATTTAATGATAAAAATTAGTTTTTTTTTATTTTCAGAATAATCATCCCTCACCGTCTATGTTTCTGAGTGAGAAAAATTTCAAACTTATGAACATTTTTAAATTATGATTTCTAGGTAATTTTAATAAGATTGAGAATACCTTTAATTTTCGGGAAATGTGATAAGGATTTGTTTTGAATGATTGTTTAATCAACATATCAGCAAACATTGAGGCTTACGGGATAATTAAAAAAAACACAATTTTCAAATCTTTCGGAAGATATAAAATAACTAAATTTATATATTTTATTTAATTTATTCATTTACCCATTTATTCTGACACAATTTAATAAAATAATACAACCCAGATTCCCTCATATTTTTAACTCTTACATTTTCCCGACACATTTATTGAAATTTGTGAAAATGAAAACAAATAAAAAAATTTTCTTACAAATCCTTTTCTGAACAAGTCCTCTAAAATACATCATAATTTTACTTAAAACACATATTTACCAGATTTATTACAATAATATTTATGTAAAATCACATTTTATCCTGGTTATTTCTTTGTGTGCGATATAACAAAAATGTTAAGCCTTAACTTATTTTTAATGTTTAAAAACAATAAAGAAGTTCTTTATAACAATAAAATTATTCATAATGAAGGAAATTCAGAAATATTCTGACATAAAAATGTTATAAATTTTAAAAGGTTGGAATATCGCTGTTTAGTTTGAGGAAGAATAATAATTTGTGAACTATTTATTTAATCAAAAGTAAAAAGATTAATGAATAATAATAATTACAAATTATCATCAATCATTTTGTATAATGATCTTAAACAAGGAAAATAACAAATTATCCGTGTTATTTGCATCAATATTTATTCAATATTTTGTTGTTGAACAAAAGGCATAAATAAATTTTAAAATTGTTACTGATATCGTTTCAAAAGAATTAAAACTTAGAGAGGATCTTAGTTTTAGAATTTTTCTTTTTATTTATTCTTTGGAATTCTAACTGAAATTATTCTTTTTTAAATTAAAATAATAAATGATTTTAACATAGAAGGAGATCTATAATAGGAGAATTCAAAGAGAAAGACAAAAAAAACTTAACAATTAAACGTAAAATTATTCCATTTATGAACAATTTATAACATTTAACTTATCTTGAATTGTTATTGTTATACTTTTTAAACACTAGATTTCAAGAGTAAAACGAAACACAGATGAAAAAAATTTTTCAAAAAATGAAACAAGATTATAGTTGGATAATTTTAGCTTCAATTTCACTGACGCTGTTTCTTCTTTCGAATTGTAAGTGAGATTTATTTGTTTCATAGCCTTAGATAACTTTGTTGGAAATACTTTCATTTTTAAAGTTAAAATCTGATAGTTGGGTTATCTTGATCGATTTCATTTTCCAAAATTCATAAAACTCGTTGAGGTTGGCTGCATCTTTTTCATTTGATTTGGGGATCTGTGGTTATTATGTAAATTTGATTTTCAAAAAGAACTTTTATCGTTTATTTTTCGAAATAAGCTTACCTCTAAAGATTTTTCAAATTCTTCGTGAGAAATAGTTTCAAAAAAACTTGATTTATCGTAAAATGGATTCAGAAACATATGTTTTTTAAGCAAAATTTCATCGAATAAATTTCCTGGTCGGTTGAAAGGCTTGCCTTGGAACGATGGGTGGGAAAATGGAAAATAGTGCCCACTGTATATGTGACAAGACAGTAGATCCTACGGTTATGGCAGTTTTACGAGTAAAGTTTCGTCAAACTCAAATAGGTTTGGATATCTCTTCAAAATAGTCCCAACCATGATTATCCACACAAGAAAATATGAAAAGTTAGTTTCTAAATTTTAGAATTTAAAAAAAATATAGGATCAATTTAAATTCTCAAAGTATTTTGAGGATTATTCAAATCTTATATTGGCAAAACATTCTAATTATAAGAACATAAATTTGAATCATTATAGGTTGATTAATTCTATAAATTTATACATCGGTATTTAAGGAAATTAAGTACGTATTGTATATGAGTGAGTTATAAATATAAATTATCATGTAAGGAACTTGAAAAATCAATGTAAGGATTTTCTTAACAAATATTTAAAAAATATTTGTTTTCCTTACTTTGATGTACATTTGCATGCATCTTTCCAAAATGAAAATCCAAAGTTCAAAAATTCACTTTTGATGAGATTAATGAAACCCTAAATATTTTAAAAAAATAAAACATTGATTGTTGTATATTTCTGATCTATCATTAACTTTATAGTCGGAACTAAGAGGAAAGAGATTTTGATGTTTATTGTATCTTCTATAATCACGATATGATTTTCTTTATTCACCATAGAAGTGATCTGTAAAGATTTCCTTAATAGCTCTGATATGCACGAATATAATTCGTATCTGAATGTCTTTCTTGTTATTTCTCGAGTAATGTTATAAGCTTAACTTTCAGTATTTTTGAGGTCTAAGAATTTAAGATGAGATTGCATAATAATTATATCTTATATTATTTTAATCTGAACCATTATAGATTCGACGCTGCATTTTCATTCTGCGTTTGAAATTATCACATTCTAGGTGAGGAATACATAGATAATTCTGATTTAAAGCAAATATTTACAAATATGGAGGTAGATCTCTGCGTGTTCATATTCCGAACATATAACAATTCCATGTCGCTTTCTAGATCAAGATACTTTTGATCAGTTGGATCAATATAGCCTCTTCTCACTAAGATTCCTCCATTAGTTTTGCTACATTATTTAAATTTTTGTGATTTATATTAAAGATTATCCAAATATCTTTTTAATTTAACTAAATAATCAAACAAAGAACCAAGATTATACTTTGAATTCATAATTTTTATTTACTTACTGATAACTAAGAGCGGAGATGTCGTTAATACTTCTTGCTGTTGATTCCATGATTAGATTCTCGTATGCGTTCTCGACTTTTTGAAAAATTAGTCTCCATGAAAATTTGGCTTTCTCATTCCTTCTCTTACTTCAAATAATAAAAAAAACTTGTTTTAGCATAACCAATGTATATCCGAGCTTATGAAAATACTTTGTTTCTTCTTTCATTGTATCATAACAAGAAACGATCATTTTGTTCACCATATCTAAGATTAGTTTTCAAAAGTAAATGTATAAACATTCAAGTTGAGAAAATTTTTGAACATTATCATGACAATTTTTTTAATTTTGAAATTTTTTTTGATTATCGTTTGAATAAAATTCTTTCATTTTGACAGAAATTATCCCCAAGCCGTGGTTTTTGACAATTTTATTTAACAAATGTTTATTTGAATATTTCATTGACAGATGAAAAAAATACATTTGTCCATTTACAATCATAACATTTCTTAAGAATTCTACAGAGTAAAAATTTGTGCAATATTTTTGTATAAAGAGATTAGCATCAACTGTATTATGAGAAATTTAGAAAAAGTAAAAATATATCATTGAGTTTAAAAATGACGCTTTCAATTGAAAAAGTATATTTTGGTGGCCGTGTGAACATAATTTATATTTAATATCATTTAGGCGTAAAATTTAAATAAAAATCTTTAAAGTCAGATATACAATAATTTAAACAAGAAATTTAACAAGTCGGAAATTTAATACTCATCTTCTTTTGTAACTTTAGAGACTCGCACAAGTAGATATAAATGAGCGTAATTGTAACAGTGTATCGAAATGAAAGTATGGTCCAATTTAAAAACTGAAATTTAAAATATATATTCTCATGTTTTCATTTAAATAATTATGTGTTCTGGTGACATTGACCAAATAGTTTTATTTAAAGTGAATATATTTTGATATTTAACTCAAAAATTAATTTTTACTTTTCATAGAGTAAATAGGTTATCTCAATTAGAAATTTGAACCAATGTTTACAAATATGAGTTCAAATATTTAAAATTATCATCAAATTTTAAAAAATAACAAGGCGTGAAAAAGATTTCTTTAAGGGTTTGATAAATTTAAAAAACTCGCTAATATTAATTTTATTTGAATCAACAGATCACCAGAATTATACTCAAGGTCAAAAACTGATGAAAGGAAAGATTTTGCTTGCTAAAGATACTTTTTTATTTTAGTTCTGGTAAAAACTCAGGATGATAAAAATAAACAGCAAGTTATCCTGTTAATTTTAAAAGAGGTGAGGGTGTTTCATAGTGAGTATTATCATTTAAAATACTCTAAAGCTTTTAACACGCAATAATTTAGTTGTCACAATATCATCGTCTTGTTCTCAACATTTTGATTTATATTAAATTTTAAATTCCCAAAATTGCATAATCTATCAAAATTGTTTAATTTTGAAGAAAGAATGAGAAATGTTCTTTTCTAGATAATATGAGAATGAATTTCACATTTTTTTATATTTTAAATTATTTAAAAATATCTGGTATATGGCAAATTTAATGGGAGTGAAATTTTATGCTTAATAAACAGTATTTCAATTTTAAAATCAAAATTTAGTTTTACATACTTGAGTACGTTAAAAGATTTTGTTTTTCTTTCAGAGAACTGAATGTGTAGAGATTTTTTTTAAACTCCTTGAAAGCATCTAAAAAAACTTTGGCGTCTTCTTCGTCTTCTGGAGAAGATAAAGGAAATCTATAGTTTCACTTAAAACATACTTAATGCGATGATAGTTTATAAAGTCAACAATAAGTTCTGAATTTATACATTTCATTTTCAAAATATGATTGAGAGGGAACTGAACATATGATTTGGAGTACAATATTTGATCCTTGTGAGCAGAGATAAAATATTATTCTTGACGCAACAAACGATATTATCAGATTTTTATTAAACTCACAAATATATAAAACTTTTTCTTGTGCCAAAGGATACACATTCACTAAAATTTAATAAATTTAATTAATTCAAATTATGTTTAGAATATTTCAACTCATATTGGAAATTTAGAACGTTTAAATGATATTATCGATCCAATAAATAAGTTAAAATTATTTTTGTTGAATACAAAAATAAGAAAATTTTATCAATTAAAACAGAAAATTTTACTTTCCGTGTTTAAAAATATGAAAAAAGACCTACCTTCAGGATCATTATAGAATGTCTTGGGGTTATCTTTTAAATCAATATAATCTTTATTAATCTCATTAAGACTGTAAATAGTGTTTAATCTGCAAAAATAAGCTTAGTATGGTTAAGACTAAAATAACCGGTTAACATTTATCTTCGTCAAATATTATATATTGAAATCAAGATTAATTTTTCCTATTAAACCATTATATAACGAGTAAGTTGCCGCTTGAATCTTATTTATTTTATTTTACTTATATGAACTGAAAAGGATTTCTAAATTTTTGAATTAAATAATATGTAAAGATATAAATTTATTGAGATCGAATTTCTAATCAAATCTTTTGATGACATTATTTTTTATTTAATTAATGCTTCAAACATTGGCATTTTAATGTTCTGAATTTGATTATATATTGATCAAAAGTTATAAAGGTTGCTCTATTTTTCCTTTTCGGCTTAATGTAAACCAAGATGATAATAAAACATTAAGATGTTTATTTGATCAATTTTTATCAAATTTAGATTCTTAATTTGTCATTTCAAATTATACAATCATTCACGACATTTAATAAAATTGGATAAGAAAGAAAAATCTGAAAGATTATATTTAACGAATCTCACTTGAGCTTAGTCGGAAATTCATTCAATCGATTTATCAGGTTTACGTACTTTCATAATTTTATTTTTGATAAAAGTCGTAAGAACAAATAAATTTAGTTCAGTTCTTATATTTTGTACATTTTCTTCCAATATTTAAAACTTGATTTATTGATTCTTGATAATTATCATGGAAGGGATTAAAAACGTGATCATCCCATGTTTTCAATTTGAACGCTAATTCAAAAAAGTAAAATTTTTGGATTAAAATTTTAACTTATGATTGAGTATAAATGGTCATTGCTTCATGAATTTGTGGCTTTTATTAAATATTATAAAAGCACCAATATTTTATTTTAAAATCATTATTTGTCATGGCATAATGAAACCTTTCCTAATTTTAGAAAAAACTTTTTTCAATATTTACTGGCTAATAATCAAGAAATTGTGGTGAATTTGGTTCGATAAAAACATTTTCTCGGCGAATCCTCGGCTTAACTATTTCACAATATAACGTTTTTGAATATCCATCATATAAGGAAGAAAGTGTTAAAAATGTCAAAATTTAACTTTCTTCGTCAACCATACAAGTTAAAAAAAATTTAACAGGAAAATTTTTTTAACCTAAACACGATATAGTTTTTTTACCTTAATGTTAGCTAAGATGAGCTTTTGATGAAATTCATAAATTTACAAAAAAAAATATTTTTTGAATAAATGTCGGGATATGAAAAATTCTTTAAATGACAACGAATTTACAAATTTTTAATCTCCGCTTCTTGGGATGAAACAGAAATTGTGAATTTATCATAAATAAATCAGTGAAAGATTTCACAAAACAATTGAGTAATTATTTTTAAAACATAATATTTCATCGTCGGTATCAATCAGACCTTTTGAAACATTGGTTAAGTTTTATAACTTGGAAACAGTTTGAATCTAAAATAATATAAGTTCAAACTTGAAACTTTTTTTATTTGTATGACAATAAATTTTACATTTTTCATGAAATTGCAGTGTTTGTGAAAAAAGTAAGAAAGAATATTGGTCATTAACTACAAATTATGAGCTAAAATTTCATGAATGGCAACAGTTCTATTTTTATCGTTATTTTTGAATGTACTGATTTTTTATCTTTATTTATATGAAATATGTTTTATGGTGATGACACTGTAAACTTTTTTTCAAAAAAATAGATTAAGTTTTGTGAATAACGTTTACTTTATAAATTTAAAAACAAAATAAATTTTGGTTTTTGAGGAAATAAATATTTAATGCATAATAAAATTTATATTACTTTAAAAAATTATCAAAGTACAATTTTGTAAATCCTCTTGATGTTTCAAATATTTATTTTTGTCAATTTTTAATATTTTCATTTTAAATAAATATCAAATGTGACTGATAATAACTGACGGATTTTCGTCTTAAATTTAATAGTTTCAGAATATTTATAATTTAGTTACTTTGATAGATAACGTTGACAGATGTTGAGAGATAACGAAATCTGTTTGAAAATATTTTAAAATTGAGACGGTTTAAAATAAGAAGACTCTGTCTTGTATGCTTATATTACTTTTAGGATGTTGTAAGTTATGTCCATTTTTATTATAAATTTTATCAAACGTTTTTTTGTGTTTTCTTTGAATTATGAATTTTTTATGAAAATGAGTAATTAAACAATAATGAATGGAGTATAAAGGGCCCCTCAAAAATTACCAAATTTTTGACTCAGATTTATCCGTACATTTTTAATTAGGACTTTGAATTGAAATATCTTTAAAATACAAAAAATTATGTATGTGTGCTTCGTCTATAGGTGTTTTTCAATCATCAGTGGTTGCTTTACCGATTTTCCTCATAGATAGGAAGTCTAAATGGTTTTATTTTGAGAAAATAGTTTTACTTAAATACATAAAATTTATATCATCAATAACCTCTGAAATTCCATTCTCTTGTTCCTAATGTTTTGATCTTTTTTTATATTCACTTAGCATGCCAATTTCCAATCATTTGCATTTTGCAAAATTTTTCATTCTGAAATTATAAATACGAAATCATCAAAATGGTATATTTTCTTCTTCTTAATATTCTCATTCACTGATTTGTCTGTGAGAATGCTTTTTAAATTTAGATTTTTAGAAATATTTGAAAGCTTATTCCCCACCCAAATTTCCAATATTAATTAGATTGTTAAATTGAATGGTTATAAAATCTCATTCTTTATCATTTTAGCAATTCAGGCGACTTGGCATTTAATCTACGTGTATTCAAATGTTAACAATCTTCAATTTTATCCTTTTGATTTTAAATTAATTTTTGGAATAAAGATTTATTTTCAGGAATAATACATTTTGTGTACATTTAAATCACTTAAAAGAAGATTATTTGAGGATATTTTACTTATTTATTTTCCATTCGAGGTTTTATGATATTTTGACCAGATACATTTGAATTTTTGAATGTTTGAAGGACGAATTAGAATGATCAAGGTAGGTGAACAGTTATTTATTTTTTGAAAAACGTAAGATTTAAATTTGGATTGTTTCGCTATTTATAAAATTAAGTCAAAGAATGAAAATTTAGCATCTCAAATAATGACCCAAAGCAATTAGACTATCTGACTTTTTGAGTTTGTTGAGAATTTTTGATGTTACCATTTAATGTCTTCTTTATGATTTGATTTAAGTTTAGGATGAATCTTAATTTTTTTCCATTCAAGAGTCGTTATTTTTGAATTTTTAGTTCAAACAGAGATTCTTTTTTTGAAATATTCAGGTCTTAACTGTTTAAAGATTTTAATACATCTTAAGTTGATGAATAAAACGTTGAAATTCACAATTAGGCTAGCAATAACCAAATTTCTCTTATAAATATCAATCATTAAATAAAATCCAAAGTATCGTTTTTTTCATGTTTTGAGTTTAAACTGATTACTTTTTATCATCTCCATACAAGTATAATTCTGAGATATTTACTCCAGGCATATTTCTGGTGTATACGATATCAACCTGAAAACTTTTTGGTAAAATAGGAAAAGTGAAACATGCTGCTGTATATTTAAAAGAGTAAATCTAGAACTACCTTCGATTAAAGGATAGGACGTCTTGGCTTAACCCTTGATAAACCACATGCATCCGATACATACCAACAAAGACACTTTTTGGGAATACTTTAACCCTATGAACGTTTACCTTGTTTTATTTTCATTAATGCGCCTCTACTTAGGATATTTGAACTCTGAAGTGGTAAAATTGTGCCTTTTTAAAATATTTTCAAAGATGTCATTTTTATTGACTCTCAGTTTTGAGAAATGTGTAAAATAACGTAAAGTGTAACCTATAAAGTATTTCTAAGTTTTATATTTTTTCTCATTTTTAGAAAACACACGAAATTAAATGATTATTTGTTTTATATTCTTGGATAGTTTGACGAGAGCCATAAGACAACTTATGAAAAAATAATATTGATGCAAGTGGTTAATTTAAACTGAAAACGCCTTTTGGTTTTTAAGGTCCTGTTTTTAGAAGTTAAACGAATCAAAATAATAAGATTCAATTTTAACAACACTCAACGTGTATGAGCAATACACATGCAAATGTGTAAAAATAACCCAGAAGTGTAAATTTCCTCCACAAATAAATTTAAGACTAAAGATTTTTATCACTCATTTTTTCAATAACAGTGACACAAAATAAAAGAAACCGGTTATTTATCATCGGCGTATCGACTAAATTTTAATTTACTTTTTGTTAGAGAGAATTTTATAGTGTTCAATTTACTCGATATTATCTCAAATAAAAATAACGAGAATTGGTTTGAGAATAACAATTATTAATAGAGGACGTTTGCTATGATTCAAACCATTTTGGCGCCAATATTAAATTTGTTATTCTTGAGCTAAATAAACTGTCATTTAATTTTTGCAGAATGAAGGTTTAGATAAACCTTTGATGAAAAACATCTTTGACTTTCATTCATCGTAAAACGAAAATTGCAACAAAATAGTCAAAAAACCATTCACCTTATAAAAGGAGGTAGTTTTAGAAACTATCATCAACTATGAAGCTAAACCAAATATTTGATGAAAAGTTGAAAGTATTTTGCAGATTCAAAACTAATTCAGTTTTTAAAAACCTGATCCCGAGTATAAACTAGCACGAGCACAGTTTAATTATTTATCCATCTTAAAAGCTACTTGGGTGAAGCTTTTGATGCAAAAGATAAGAACTGGAAGTGATGAATCAGAAAGCAAACAATCTTAATCCTCCAAAGGTAGTAGTTATGTAAATCTTCTGTGTAACAGGTGAGTTTTGGTTAAACTCAGCTAGTTTAATTGACAATTTATCGGTTTATGAAATTTTTAATTTTGATGTTTAAATTTAGTCGAGAGAAGTTGAATTTCTCTTACGATATTTTGACGTCTGTTTTTTGCTTCTTAACAATTAAAATAGAGGTAAACAAAAACGGCATTAAAAATGATATTTTTTATTGTTTCAATTTAAATATGAATCAATACAAATAATGATATTTAAAGATGTAAAACATAAACAGCGTCTATATAATCCATGATAAAGATACTTTTTAAATATGAATCAACCAATGTATGTATCTGAGGACTTAAAAACGTTTTAAAGCTCTCAAGCTAGAGTAGTTTGGTGAAGCAATCATATGGTTCATTTTTAATTTAATATTTTGAGGCGGTAAAATAAACGAGTTTGAACACAAAGTCAAAAATTCTCATTCTAAAATTATGAACCTTTTATAACTGAAATTAGAAAATATGAGATTAAATTGAAAGGGCATCCGCTTTAAGCCGATATTAGGTGGTTCATGCGTATTTTGAATTAATATTGATTAACGTAATGTAAATTTTCAAATAATAATCATTTAAGAGCATATTGAGAAATTTAGTATTTTCTTTGTAAAAATAACAATTAATTCGTGAGTCAAAATTTCATCGATATGATATCATTTCTAAATGTAAATAAGACTATGTCGGGGATTACTAGGGGAGTTAATGGGTGAAAAATGTAAAAATGTTGCGAATTTTTTCAGAAAAACAGTTAATTCTTTTATTGTTCCCTACTTTAATCCGTGTTCCACGTCATTCATTAACGTATCGTTAAAATGTATTTTTATCAAAGCTTTATAGCTCTGAACCTCCAAAAGTTTTAATTTTTTTATTTTATTCAAAAATTAACGATTTTAACCAGAAGTAATTCTCCTGGGAGATGTTACATGAAAAATGAATAGTCGAATAAGTTCTAAAAATTGATCAGAATCAAGTTTCAAGAATAAAAATATTGTGATTTTTGGAATTTTTATATCCTACGATAAAAGCGCGGTGAAAGGTAAATAGCGAATTGTCAAATGAGTAAACGATTTTTGAAGTTAGAAATTCACGATGTATGGATAAGTAAGATCCTCAACAAATTAATCAAAATTAGTAATTTAAAACTTTGGTTTGTGAGATTAATTTTCACGCGTGCGTAAACTCCGGTTTGGAGATAATTGGTTTTTCAAATCAAACTCATCGACATTTTTTATTTGTTTTCTCGTGTCCATTTCGGAGCTTATACTGGGTTCGGATCGACCTTATAACACCGATATATATCCCATTTTTAACATAAAAGTCTCATTCCTTTTGAGTTTTTAAAACTAAAACAAAAGTTATCTAAATTTTTGTAAAAGTATGTAAAAAGGTGGGGGCTTAACTGTATGTTAAAGCATCTAGTTTATTAATAAAATCCCTTTATATTTCGCAAGTTTAAAATTTATGAGACAAAACGTAATCACACAAAATGATAAATTATTACGTTCTGAAGTGTTTTTTGTTCTAAAATGACAGTCAATCAAAAGTAGAACGATAAATATATTTAAATTCTCTTTTATGTAATTTTGAATATGATATTTCCTCAAATGTTTTTTCATCTTTATAATTTGTTCTGAAACTTCACTAAATTAGACTTGCATTTCATGGAAAAAAGCTCAAGGTTCACTAAAAGATTTGAACGAAGTAATTTTAATACATTTCGCGGAAAGAACAAAGAATGCAGAAAAAAATTAAATCTGAATCCATGTGCCGGGTAAAAAGGCGCTAAATTAATCGGTAAATGGCGTTTTGATTTGTTTCAGCCCAATGCTTTTGAGAATAAAAATCACAATTTTAATCTTAATTTTCAAAAAAAACAATTCTAAACATCCAAAGTCTATTTCTGTGAATCCGAACCCATCTTTAAAAGGAACGTGGAAAATATCGAAAAAGATAATCCAGCGAGCATTGAATAAAATCCAACTCCCAGATATTGAAAAACTTTCTCATATAGGTCGACTTGAATAAAATCTACGAGTCCCCTTCCGACGTCCAGTGTGAGATTGTTAGTTTTGGCAACAATGGCAAAAAATGAAATCACAGTTACCATCATAAATGTCGCTAAGTATAACAAATGTGCATACAGGACATAACCATCAACATAAGGCAAAAGTACCTGGAAACTTTTGATGTTGGAAACAGATAAAGTACCAAGGAAATTATCAAGCATGTACAAGCACATACAAACGACGCCTGAGAGACGATAATCCTTTCATTGTGTCCGAAGACTAAATCAGAGCCACAGTGCTTCAGTGATAAAATCTCCTTGCATCCAATAAAAAGATTCGAGTAAATTTTAATACCTATAATTTCACTTTTGTAACAATTCCTTTTAAATAAAGTATAGGAATAAAATGCAAAAATCACCGTATAGGAAAAGATTCTGGCTATGTCAAGAGTCTTCATACAAGCTAGGTTGATAATCCTGTCTGAAAAGTAATGTGTAAACATGTGCAACACAAAGTAAACATGAAAAACGATTTAACGCTAAAAATCTTTTTGTTTTTAAGGACTATTTAGCTTCAGTATTTTTCATAAAATTAAAGGTTAATTTAATGGCACACATTTTTTGTTCTAGAAATGTCAACAAATATTCACCATGTGGGTGAAGTAAAAATTTATTTTTATTATTGCATAAATAGTGGTATTAACATGCGCCTCCACGACTGCAGGTATGCGGTTATGAAGGTTAAATAACCACAAGAACTGTAAGAAGGTGTTGAACGAAATTCTCCTTTGTTTAATTGAAATCAAAATTTTCTTCCTGCATTTAAAATGCATTTTATTCGAAAATATGTCTGCATAATGAGCGCGCGTGCGTCTTGATTTAAATGTATGCTTTATACAGCTATGTCGCGTTTGATTTAAAATCTGAATAGATATATCTTCCATTTTTAAATTATATGTATTTTCTTGTTTATTCCTACGTTTTCGTCTGTGTTTTAAGCATACTTAACCGTTTTGCTTTTGTATTTATGAAAATGAGTCGTTGATATTTGTCGAAAACATTACCCGTTGATTCCGCATACAATTTTTGGCATCTATGTCATTTTAACATCCTTAAGGCGTTTATTTTGTCTAAATGAATTTTCAGCTTTTAATAATGTACTATAACAACATTTTGCAGTTCTAAATAATTTAGATTGTCAAGATAAAATTTAAACAAAAACATGAACCATTAAAACTTTTGTCATTTACTCCACTGATGAAGGATAATGGTGAATCAGATTTTATCAAAATGCATCTAATCCGTATGGATGCCTAAGCTGTATGAATACTGAACTCAATTTTAAGCTTAAGATAAAAATATTTCAATTATATTAAAAATTTACAATCGATCAATTTAATACATGAAAGTATATGTTCCATGATTATAGTCAAAAACTAGATAAATTTATTCTTGAAAAATGGCTCTGGTTGATGTTTATCACCATATTTTTAAGCTTCTGTTTTTGATTAATTTAGCATATACCAGAGTGTTGCCTGCAATTCAATGTTGTTTTTTTGTTTGTTACCAATAATTTCCAAATAACTTAACGATTTCTCGATTTTTATTATTTATTTGTAACGTAAAAAATATGGATACTTTCTTTTATTTCGTTTCTGCTACCTTGATTTTGGAAATTAATTTTATATTTTAGATAATTAGTTTTATGCTAAAAAAGAATGAGATAAATGTTTTCGCCAATCGTCTTGTGTCTCAAATTCTCGGGCGTTTATTATTTTGAATAGTTTTTTTCAACTATTATATTTTAATAGTATATTTGTCTGGTGGCGTCGTGCTAGATATTAATTTTAAATATAATCATTTAAAAGGAAACTCTAAATGAATCTGGCATTTGAGTGCGTTTTCAAAATTTAGCTCACCTTTCATTTTACTAAAAAAGGCTCAATGTGTATGAGATAAGTTTTTTTAAATTTGACTACCATGTTTTGGCGTCAAAAATTATCGAATAAATCTCTTTTAAGAAATCTTTAAATATCTATGGAAATAAAATAAGTCATCCTCGAACACGGAAAAAAAATTCATAGCGAAAATTCCGCCATTATATCCTTAAAGATCCCAAACTCCACATTCATTTTTGCAAAAATTCCCTCATTCGTCCATTCCGGTTGTTTCAACGTTATTTACGAGTTTTGTTTAAAAGACATTAAATATTGAGCTTTTTTAACGATATGATACGATGCTTAAATAGAAATATGAGAGTAATTTTACGAACTGAATCGAAAACTTACGGGGTTTTAAAACATTTCAAACGAGGATTTTTAATTTCAATACCCATGAAAGCAGTTTTAATTATTTTTATGTTAAAACTGAGAGTTTTTATTTTTTATCAAACTTATTTTATTTGTTTGCGATATACTGCGATAAGGCTAGAAATAATGTTTCAGATCATTCGAAACTCAAACGTCCAAAAGTACGGGACAGATATGCTTCTTCATAATTTTGAGAGCCTAAACATTTAAGTGTTATTAGCTTAAAAGATTTTACTCTCAACTCGTGTGACAATCCATTTCATATACGTAATTTTATGTCTAACTACTTGAAATAAACTGATAAATTTTTGTCTATTACAAGTAAAAAATGAAATTTAAGCTAGTCTCAGCCTCAAACATTCAATTATTTTGAAGCTCATAGAGTAATTTTCAGCCTATTGTATAAATAACCGTGGTCTGTCGTACTTTGGTAATTTCAAAACAAATTAAACCTTCATATCTTTATAGTTTTATTAATTATTTGAATTTCGGATTTGACATTCAATGATGATATGATTCGATATTTTAACTAAACTTTATTTCCATGTACTTAAAAAGCTCTATTTAGAGAATACTAAGGGTACAAAATCATTGAATTTATTTAAGACTCTTTTTGCGATATAATGAATATTTATTCAAGATTCAAATCAATTTTACAAGTTTATTCGAAAATTTTCAGGAATTTTTGCATAATTTATATCATTATCGTGTGCAACTTTAAAACTCTTAATAATAGATGCGAATGGATACAACACGAACATTCTTAACAGTGGTAACCATTATCCTGGAAGTGGAGACACTAATTTCATCAACGTTGCAATAATTATTCATAATCACAATTTAAAACTGCAGTAGTATGAATGATTCAGGTAAAGCTCTTATTTACCTCGTTTATGATCTAAGGCAGTCGATAGAAGCATTGTTTACGATCTTTAAGATTAATTATAGTCTAGTACGAGAAATTGTTAAAAAGTAGATAAATGCAGAGACTGCGCAAAATCTTTTTAACGTGTAACATACAAAATGTAGGTTTTTGAAGACGCCATTTCCCAATTTTAGCACTGTTATTTAACTCTGGTTCCATTTTAAAATTGATCAAAACGGTTTTATAACATTCAAGTTAGTTTAATTTTTAAATTCTACTTCCAAGGTAGTTAGAAGATATTCAGTTTTGAAAATTTTCAATTCACCTAACAATATTATTTTTTAAAGAATATACACAGTGATGTTATAATCAGATTTTACTGACTCTCAAAATTTACATCATTTATGAAACTTTATGAATGGTAAAATAAAAAATGAGGAGAATTCATTTCAGGGATTTGTTTCATTGTTAATTATCCCTCCCGTTGGAGGTGTAGCCATTTAAATATGAGGAGACTGCGCATTATAGGGATAGTCTTCAAAAGATTTTCTCAAAATCATAAGCTAATACTCGTATCCCTATAGTTTATTATGAGACAACTTATCAAAGGGACGAATTCTTTTGGAAATCGCATGTATAATTTTACACAACGAAACAACCCTTAGGTGGGTAGATTTTCAAAAACCAGCCCATTTTAACTATGGATTTAAATTTCCCTTATCAAGCTAATATATACTTTACTTTAGCCTGAGTGCATATTCTGAAAGAATTATGGGAATAACGTCAAAATTGAAAATAGGTGAAATTTATATTCTTTCAAAAGTGGTTTTTTCAGAATAAATGGAAAATAGCTTTTAATTTTACAAGCTATACAAAGGATTTATCATTTCAACCAAAATATCTAATATTATTAATTTTCTTTTGTTTAGAAGTTGGATTGTTATGCTATGCTAAACAGAAAAAAATGTTTAAATCCATCTGGATATGTGATAAAAAAGGGATATCAAATATTTTTCACTTTTCGTTGATAAAATAATATTTTAAACGATAATTCAATAAATTTTAATTCAAATTCGCGCAAGCCTTTTCTCGCGTAATGAGGCGCATGCCTACCTATTCCTACGTTTTATATATATTTATCAACTTGATTAAAATTTGGCGTAATTCTTCATGTATCGGCAATTCACATGAGTTTATTATACTTTAAAGAGTTAGATTAACTTTATATTTCTGTAGAGGAATCCATCTTTCGCGACTGCGTCACCGCACAGCCTGAAAATCAATTAATTTCTTGATAAATTATCGAAAAATTATCCAATATAACAACTACTGTCTCTGTTATTTTCAAAAAAAAATTATTTAAATAAGACTTAGAAAAAATGATGTTTTTCTATTATCAAATGAATCGATATGAGTTTTATGAATTAGCGCGCATGATTTATTATGATTCAGCCATTAAAACGGATTTTGAAAACCACGTCCAGCTTCATTCTATCACAAACACAAACCGGAAGGTCAATAAACGCGAGAACAGTATGAGAAATTGAAGATCTTATATTCTCTAAGATCTATTTCAGATGACCCTGTAAAAGATTTTCATGCATGATAGAACTTGTTTTTTGTTTTAAAATTACTTTAAAATCTTTAATCTGGTTTTGGTGGCGAAAAACTCTGAGTCTTTCAACTCACTCTTTAATTCAAAATAACTATTATACTTCAACTCGAGAATTTCGTAAAAATGAACTTATTTTAAATAGCGGTTTTCTATGACTTATTATAACCATATATCTATCCTCTATTATTATGTTCATTATCGAGATTAACTTGATTTTAATAGTGATAGATAAAAATTTTGATAAAGGTAGCTTTTTCAGCTAACGAACTTTTCAAATATTAAAGCCACAAAACTTACACGTAGTGGAGTAATGAGTAAATTATAAAAGATTTAAAAAAAACTGTTTTTGGATTCGAACAAAGCTAAGTTAAAGATTATTTTCAAAACTCAAAAATGATTCATAAAAATATGAAAATATTTTGTATTACTGAAAGAAAAACAATGTTTTTGAATTTTTTATATTTTTAGGTTATTTCACATATGATTGCTATTATAATGAAAAGACGTGCGCACTAACGCCAATTTCATAAATGGTATGTGAAAGCTAACTTTTGAAATTTTAAACATTAAAAGCATGCAAGGGTAATATTTATTGCGTATCTATTATTTAAATGGCTCATTAAAATTATCTTAACATGAGTGCATTTAAGAGGTATGGATAGATAAGAATAGGTGATTCAAATTTCCAAAAATGTTTGACTATCCTAAAGGTAGAATAGAAATCGCCGTAAATTTTGAGCTAGCCACACTAATCGTAAATATAATGTAATTGTAATTTCTTTTGAAATTAAAATATTTAAAATTTTAAAACCATTATAAATTCTGAATTCGATTTAATCAGAGGTGATGTGAATTTTACAATAAATAGCTACATTTTTCCAAACAAAAATTTTAAACTTTAACAGAATAAAAAATTAAAACTAACTGATGGAAATTTTGAAGAAAACCTCTTTCGATTTTTATTTCTCGTCTGTAACAATATAACAAAACCAACGTGCATGTCGTACAAAGTTAAGAAGGGGCTTAAATATTATTGAGACTATAACATGATCAAAAATTTATCAGGTTCATAAACGAGTTTTGATAATTTATTATTGTTATATTAAGGCATAAATCTTAATTAGGGCTGCTTTATCCTGATATCTAATTGTTTAACTGCCTATTTGATTAAGTTAAAATGTTAATTTATAACGAGGCGATTGTTTGAATTTCTAATGAATTAAATAGATACATTCATATTAAAAAACGATAAAGAATTTCTTATTTTAACAAAATTCTAAGTATAGTAGAGGCAAGATACAAAGGAAATTGACATTTAAAATGTTGGAAGATTATTTTTATGGGAAAATATAAACAACAACCGACCCATAAATAGCTCGAGATTGTTATCAAACATTTTTTTTTGAAAACTAAAATAATATTTTATTTACATTTATTTTCATGAAATATCATAAATCTTATTTATGGATCTGTTTTTATTTTACGCACATGCTAATTCGTTGTCGAGCAGGCGTTTTAATTATTTTACGATATGAACAATTAGTTAAACAGAGAATCAAACAACTGAAACGATAATAACAGTATCTCTTTTTATATGTTTTAACACTCATTCAATAGTTTGACGGTTAATCGAACGCAAGCACGAGGCTTTTATTGTTCATTCGTAATCACCTGAATGGGTGCGAATTTCATCAACAAACATCGCGAGTAACAGTTATGATTTTTGTTTATTATCGTATTTTTAAACTTTTAACATGTTTTTCAACCTTATTTTATGTACATTGTGTTAAAATCGTAGTCAGGTACACATAAACCGTGTTTAAAATTAACGGCATCTAACCTAGCAATTTAGTTGATAAAATTAAGCATAGTTTTTTGTTTTTATTCTTACCTGGAGGTAAAATACAACTTATTTATGTTTTATTTAGATTTCAGGTATATATGTTAATATTAATTAAATGATAACGCGCACGTACAGGTTGAACGAAACAAATCGATGGTTTTATCATTATTTAAAAAATGGAAAATTCGTTTCAGTAAAAGTATTCCAAGCAAAAAAAATATACGGATCGAGCAAGGCTTAAAAAAGTATAATTGCACCGCTCACATTACATCGCTTTTCGCGCACGCACCAATAATGTCTTTAAATACTCGAGCTATGAGCCTTGATCAAAAACCAGAGCTTACTGACGTTTGTCGCGTAATTCCTCTTGAACGAGTAAACGTAATTGTGCATCATAACTTAGGTCAACTATGAGGAGAAAAGCGTAACCTTCGGTTGTCATTTGACTCCTACCCAAGTCCAAAACAAACCGAAAATAACATGGGAGGCCAATCATCAAAAACTCTACACATTGATAATGACAGGTCAATATATTTTTTATCTTCAGATCCCGACGCCCCCTCTAGATCAGATCCAAAATATAGGGAATGGTTGCATTGGATGGTGATAAATATTCCTGGTGATAACGTCAACCAAGGCGAGGAATGCTTTGGGTATGTTGGTGCGGGGCCACCTCCAAATACGTCCCATCATAGATACATTTTTTTAGTGTATCAACAAAAGCGAAAAATCGTTTTTAAAGAACAAAAGAGATCTGATACGTTTTTTTTCATATAATCATAGTGACTCTCGTGGGCGGCCTTGCCAAAAAGCTGCAAAGATCGCCGACGATTACGAACTTGGTGAACCACAATTCATAAACTTTTTTTACGCCGAGTACGACGATTATGTGCCTGTCTTATACAAAAAACTGAAGGAATAATTTAGTAGTTATCGATGCGTAATATTCATCGAGTGGTTCATTTTATCTTAGATGTGCATATTCTTTTTGACGTGTATTTTTTTAATTTAACTATCTTTTTGGTTTTATGTTTTTATTCAATTTAAAAACGCAATAAAGAATGATCTTCTTACCACGTACTTCTGAAGACAAGTTATATTTTAATTCATGGTGTTTAACTGCATTTGCCATGTTTTTTCAACCTTTAAAATAATCTGAATAAATATTTGTTACATATTTTTTGATTATTTTAGGCCATCGGTACTGTAGCATTTAAGTGAAATGCTTGAATCGCCGTCACGTTAGGATATTGATTTTATTTTATGTAAATATAGAATTTTTCTGTAATGTGTACTTATGAAAGATTATGTCATTTTTTTAAGAAAAGTTTTGATATAATAGTGTTTTGTTTCATTTAACTGATTATTTGTAACATGATTGGATTTTAAGGAATTTATTTTGTTTTTGTAGGTTCTTAATTGTCAATTCGAGATAATCTTAAGCTTATGTCAACGGACTGATTGAGTGGGATTGAGATTATTTTTAAATAAAGAGGCGAAAGTTAAATTTTGAAATTAAGAGTAATCTTTCTGGTCTGATTCCAACCTATGTTCAATATCTGGTAGGGACAAGGAAGGCAATCGCCAGTATGATAACTGTCCAAACTCGTGTTTATGTTGTATAATTATCTTATAAACGCCCATATTAGTTTTCATCGTTCTTGGATAGGAAATCAGACGAGTGTCATAATCTTTATACCTCGCAAATATTTATCCATTTTGAGTAAATACTAAATTCCGTCGGTGAGAGGGGAAATAATTTAAAACTTCTAATTTGAGTTAAACGGCAATTTTATATTTATCATGGTCTAGGGAGAATGGTTTTTTGTGTTTTATAACTAAAGAGGAGATGTGCCGCGTATAAATACGTTCTCTATCAAAGGATGGTAAACTCAATAGTGAATAACTTTTTATATTTTCTGTAGATTTAAAACTCCATCTAAATGGATACCGAATTAGTGAGGTCTTCTATTTGAATAATAATCATTTTTGATCGAAAAGATGGCTATTCTAATGTATCTGAATCTTAAGTCGTTATGAAAAATTCAAGTAAAGATCAAAATTATTGTTGCCGAAATAAGCGACAACACTCAGCATATCAAGTGATATACCAAAAGATTGAAAAAATGACAAGAAATTCCGAAGTTCAAACAGAACAAGGAAATGGATTTTTTTGTACTTCTTAAAATTAAGAGCATTTTGATTTAAATTTAAATATTGCTTATAAGTGAGCAAACAAAAATTTACGCCTTCAAAAATTAATGTACAAGCATTGCTTTTATTCAAACTCAATAAAAAAAGATGTGTTCTCTAAAATCGGCAGTCAAAGTGTACCTTTTAAACAAAATAAATTCACAATTGAAAATAAGAGCTCTATCTCGAGTTACGAACATAGATAAGGGGTAAAAATAGATTCGGAAATTACGCCCGAAAGAGTACAGTATTGAGATAACGATGTGCCATTTAACGACCGCCTAATATTGACTTCTATTTAACTGACTAAAATATTTTAACGATTTAAAATCCTCAAAATTAAGAGTAAGAGGGTAAAAATATTTTTAGTTTGAATTCGAATACGGCCTATACATTTGCATGGATAGGGTATAGTGGCTCACAATAAATGCAATATTTTTAATTTAATTTACTCACTCTGGGACTAATTTTTAAGATAGTTTATCTTTATGAAGTTCGTTATTTATGTCAGAATTTTTATATTGAAATGTACTATTTATAACTTGAGAAACAAGCTCAACACTATAAGTACAAATTACATGTTTTAAGATGGTTACATCTTTCTATAAATATTTTTATGTCATTTCTATCTTTGCATGTTTAAGGAAACATATTAGTCGCTGAAAACATGTATTTATTTTTTATTTTCGGTTCAATGTAAAAAACTAACTTCCCCAACTTTCTGCGATTAAAAATATTATTAAAGCCCATAGAATAATGGATCTCTTCCGTCAAAATTACATCACAGATAAAAAGTATAACGATGAGGATTAAAAACAATAAATCAATCTTTCTATAACCGTCTTCTCGAGTTTTATTCATTTACACTTTCAAACATCATGAAGATCGTTTCTTAATTAAAATTTACAATAACATCATGAATACTTAATTTTAAATCATCAGTTAAAATCTCCGCCGTTTTTGTCGAACCTTTTCGCGTTTTATCGTTCCTGAAATTCGTGTGGTAACTTTTGATGCTTTTTTCGTTATGGTTTTTCATTTTTAAAATTAAACTGTAGAATATCAACAATATTTAAGTTAACCACTCATTATAAAAACTGAATAAAATTATAACTGATACCGTGGAATTGAATGTATACTCAATCCCTCCGATTCAACAACATCTGTCTCCTCAATTGTACCTTTATGAATATGTTTAAAATTCATTTATATTTACATTATTTAGTGAAATGTCCTTTGTAAATTTAAATTTAAAAAATAGTGTTATAGCTAAATATATAGTTGAAAGTAGCCTGTTTCCCAATTTTTACTATGTTGTAATACGATGCATTAAAACTATTTGTGAATTTTTTTGAGCATAAAAACATAACAAATTCAATTATCAAACAAAATGGAAAATTTATTCAACACTTGCAATTTAATTTCGTTTCGTTCTTATAATTTTCGATGAGCGTTTTATAGGGTTCCCCATTAATCATCAACCAAATCATATTAATAAGTAGATTATATCAAAAAATTTGAACAATTATTCAAAAATGACATCAGGCGAAGAAGGCAAATAAAAAGTCTTTAAAAGTGAAACATTGTTAAAACAAACAGGGATATTTTTTAAATTGCCGGAATCATCAAAATCTCGTAAATCGCTGCATAAAGAAATTAAATATTTTGAAACTGAGAATCGTAACTTTTCGGATATGAAAAAGGCAGCTGGAAGAAAAGAAAGAACAAATCAGGACTGCAACGGGAAATTCGATATATTCTTGGTGGAGACAATTCACTGGCATAGATTGGTAGGATAGGTTGCTTTCTGTATCTTTGTCGAAGTCTCAAATACACCGAGAGCTTAAAACCATGAAGAAAGCACAAAAATGTCTCAAGAAAATCGCTTATGTTCTGCTTGTGAAAACATCACTTTTAGAAATTTACTTGCCATCAAAATCCATTCGATCTATAAATCGTGTGGTTTTGGTTATTGATGAAATAGTATTTATATTCACAATTATATAAATTAAAGGAAGTGGATAATTGGTACTTATGCTGTAATGCGTTAAACAAAAGAAAGAGTGCGAACAATTTCCTCGTGCCCAATTATTTCAATAAACTGGAATTTACATTAAAAATTTTTAAAATAAGGATTTAAAAATAATTATTTTGGGAATTTTAAAAATGACACAAAAAAATTGTGAAAATTTTCTTTGTCGTTGAAATTGAAAATGTTAGGTTTCACCACTGTGACTGACGCGATCACATATTTTTTTGATAAAAGGGAATCGTGCTCTTTTGTTTGTCTCCACACTCTCTGGATACGAATCCCATTGAAATTATTTTTGTTCCGAAATCAAAATAAAAAATAAATGAGATTAAAGGGCCAATGATAGTTACAGCTTTTGGACGACGTAAGTCCTATTATGGACCACCCAAGAACCGAAATTTTACCTTCATATAATGACAGTTTTTGGGGAAGACTATGGAGCATAACTCATCGTTGGATTCATTGATTGTTGTTTCATTTTTACATTGAATTTAAAAAATATTTTTTTTCTTTCATTTGTTTTTTCAACTAAAATTTCGTTAATTCGTGCATCATTAATGGGATTTGGTTTATCATTCAAGGGTAACAACGTTGTACTTCTGTTTTCATATGTAAAAAGAGGGAAAAAAGTTCACAAATTAATTTATGTTCAGTATTTTATTAGGATTCATTATCAAGCTTAGAATTCAATAAATTTAAAATTGGTATAACTTCTTTTATATCGTAAATTACGATCATTTAATTTACCCATATGTGTTTTATTCATCATATAATCCAGCTGACATTGAATTTAATTAAAGTAAAAATAAACTATTTCCACACGATATTTATCTTTATATGAAAATAGCGGGATATTTTTTTTATTTATTTGCCACTTTTTAAAGAATTACCAGTTTTGAAGCAAATGATTAGAATTCACTTAGATATAACGTGTGATTTTTAACATACATTCAATAAAATCGCAAGCATGAGCAATATGCAAATAATTTATTAAAAATTTAAAATATAGCAAGTTCTTCAGTGAGTGTAATCTGAGTTGACAATTCAATTTTATTTGTTAAACCATATGAAGTGGAACAATTTCTATTTTCAATGGGCACGCGCGAGAATAAAAACTGGTCTCATATTAAATTCAATATTTTATCAGCTTTATCTTATCATATATAAATAATATTCAAATTTTAAACAACATCATAGTACATTTAATATTTTATCACAAGAAATTATCATCAGCATCTTTCTCATAAAAACGTATTGTGATGCAATTAGGTGAATCAGCCTGAATTGCCTATGAAGATTTTATAATCAGGACTAATCGTAAGTTTTAACCTGTTTTAATTTAAAAAACGCAGTTCTTCACCTTAAAACACTTGCAAAATTTCTGCGGTACGTAAATATTTAAACGTATAGCGCATGTCATATATTCTATGTCATCTTGTCACATAAATACAGTGTTTAATTTAAAAGTCGTGGAGAAGTATAAAATCTGGACATTTTAGTTGGCTGATGAATGCCTTCATGTTTAAAATTTTGTTTTCTACTTTAAAAGTTTTCAAAATCATGGAGGTCTTTTTATTTGTTCAAACAATAGATACAAGTGATAACGATTTTACAATTGCGCAAAATGGAGAGAAAAATAATAAAATATGTTTCATTGTAAAGTTTTTATGCGCGGTAGTATACCACTATTAAAAAAACATTCCATACTTCACTAAACTAGTATTAAACTGGCTACTTAAGAAATGACGGTTATTGAAATAATAACCTCAATAAATACCTAAGAATTCCTATTTTTATGGCTCTTTTGAACTTTAAGCCTGCGTAAGCTGAGTTATTATCTTGTGACCAATTTTCTTGATTTTTATGGCCATTTTAAAGTCACGTGGAAGAACTGGAAAAGATTATGACGTCTAATTTGCAAAATTATGAATCGAAAATTTTGTAACTGACGACTTAGTCTGATTTAAATGAAGGTAGAAACAACAGGAAAAGAGAATGAAAGTATATTTGTGCGTGACTTTATCAAATTATTTATATTTAAGAGTGCTACCATTCTACCTTATAGTCGTATACTTTAGGAATGAACTCCTGAAAAATAATGAATTTCTAGAATTTTGAAATAATTTTCATGAGAATTCATGTAAATTTTATGATGGGTTTTGAGATATGAAAATCAGTTATCATTTCGAGAATAGAACATAGAAACAAATTCTGGTGCCCCGAGCTGATATGTCTTTTCAAGTTGACCCAAACTTTCAAAGCTCCTTCCGCGAGTGGAACTACGTATCAAAAATGAATTACTCTTGAGGTATCCTTTCTCCACGGAATTCGATTCTTTCA